>RJWM01025326.1:0-29578 GCA_004363535.1 Dasyprocta punctata | reverse complement strand
TAGGCGGAGCGTTGTGAGTTCGAGGCCGGCTTGGGCTACAACGCGAGCGCAAGGCCGGTCTGAGCTACATAGTGCGACCCTGCCTCAAAAAACCAGGGCCGGGAGTTTGGCTCAGTGCCTTAAGCGCCTGCCCTGGCAGGCGCGAGGCTGTGAGTTCAATCCCCGGTGCCGCAAAAAAAAAAAAAAAAAAAAAAAAAAAAAAAAAGAATGTTCCCATTTTCTAGCTAAGGAAGCTGAGATCTCAACCAAGTTCCACACATCTGGTAAGTGGAGGAACCAAGAATCCAACCCAAGCAGGCTGAACAGCAGCGCATCCTCTGCCCTCCACAAAAGTATTACCACTTCACTGGCTCATTGCTGGTCGAATGTGTGTTTACGATAGTGTTGGTGCTGGCCTAGAATGTTTTGGCATGATCTGTGGAGACACAGAAGTGACAAGATTTCCTTTTCCAGTTTGTTTTCCCAAGAAAACACCAAATAGTCAAGATTCAATTCATGTCCAGGATTCTGCATGATCAAATGTGCCCAGTATTTTAAGGTTTCAGCAATTCATAGCTATCATGTCTAAATTGTTCGGCTTGTTCTAAATTTGCCCTGCATGTATGCCTTACAAGAATAGCTCTTTTAGTTGATAAAACCCCCATTTTCAAATGCAAATGTGTTTTTGAAATGTATCTGCTCAATCACTTCTCCCTCAAAATCATATGATAGCTGAATTACTCAAAAGGGATCTGTAGTGAAACACGGAACATTTTCAAGCACAAGCCTGTGGCGCTTTTCATCTAAAAAGGTGCCTAACAGCTTGCATAAGCTTGGAATCAGACTTCAAGCTTAAAATCCCTGCAGAGTTCGCAAAGGGCATCGGGAAAGGCAGCCAAGCCTGGGAAGCATAAATGTCTTTGCATGCTGACTTATCTACAGTCACAAAACCAGCCGGACTGAAAGTCGCCGTCACTCATTTCAGCCCCCCCACCTCGGTTTTCGTGGTAAAGTTTGAAAAGCCCTCCTCCCTCTGTTAAGAAACAGGAAATGGCTCCTTGCTGACAAGTGTTAATTAGGTCATGCGAGGCGCCCACGCATCCTGAGGGACAAGAAACCCTGGCACTGCTATCTGACATCAAGTGAGCAATTGTAAACACGCATTTGAGAAAAGTGAACGACACCCAGCCCCAGGTCTGGAGGGAACCGGTTCTGAGACTTTGGGGCAAGGCATCCTCTCTCAGTTCGTTTCCCTTTGACTCCTGGTTTCCGAAGTTTCCTTCTCTCTCCACAGTCTCGTGTTTAAAATCAGCCCCTAGGCAAGTGCTGAGTGCAGCGCGGCCTGTCTGAGGTGCAGGGTGGCACACTGAGCAAGACAGCCGGGAAGCTGAGGAGGCGCCATGGAAAGCTCTCGTTGCATAATCAGGGCACAAAACGCTACCTGCGCTCTCTAAAACTCCAAGAACCCGCGCGGTGGGGAAAGCTGGAAGGAAAGAGGGACAAAGAAAACAGGGTCAGAGCATGGGTGGGTTGGGCTTCCATTTATTTTGATTTTCATTAATTTGCTGTTTGCCTGCCGTTTAAAGATCACATTTTCAGGGCAGCATTTCTCCATGTCATGTGGAAGATCTGCCTGCTAGTTGGCTGCTATTGTTTCCTCGGTCTCCAAAGTGGTGGAAGGCCGGGCGATCTCACTGCTAACTATAGACTGTGTCTCTCTCCAGAACTAAGTATTATTTCCCAAGGGGTCACAGGTCTGTGTCCCAGGAGCCAGGCGCACCCCACTGGCTCCACCCAAACCCAGAACTATCATCACAATCCTCATCCCTTCCCTCCACTGTGGACTGGGGAAGAAACAAGTACGGAACACAAAGGGCAAATCAAAGGTCTAACGTGCGAAGGGACCATGGCGTTTGCTCTGTTCCCCTCCCAAATAGTCATTCGAGCGTCTGCCCAGTCCATTCAGAGTGTCAGTTCCCCACTGCTCACTTGGACCCACACCCAAAGACTCCCAGCGGCCACGTGGGACAATGTCTCCACCTCCAACACCTGATTGGGCCGAGCTGGGCACCTGACCCACGATGGCCAATCAAAGCCTCTTTCCCAGCAATTTGAAATCCAGACCAAGAAAAACTGAGTCTCTGCATGGCAAAACCCGAAGCATGTCGTCAGGGGTGCTACAGCACAGGCATTGTTTTACTGCCTGTGTGGCCTCTAAAAGCAGAGAAAGTCCGGGGAGTGGGGGGCGAGGAGGGGGGCGGTCTGGATGCGTTTTGCTCCCTCTCCAGCCCCACTGCAGCACCGCTGCCTCCTACCCCTGGAGTCTGTGAAACAGCTGCAATCCATGTAACACAGAGTTTCTCTGGCAGCTCAGTCTAAGACAAGCTGATTTCTGTTATTTGCAATCAAAAGCATCCTGACCACCTGCCCCTCTCCTCAGTGAACTGGGGGACTGTCATGCAGGCCACAGGAGGCCCACGCACCAGGCCTGCCCAGAGCCCCGCTTTGGCCCCCACTCAGCGTTTCAGCAACCCAGTCCCGCCTTGCAGCGCCCACGCTAGTCACTGCCTTGGGTCCCCGGGCTTTGCTGGAGGTTGTGCCTGGAGTGTTCACAGCCCCTGACGCCCTCCCGGCCTCCCCAGGCGGGTGGAGAGCCTGGCGACAGGGTGTGCTTACTGCCTCGCTATACCTTCAGGCTCACGCATGATTAAAGCACCCGGGCATCCACCTGGAATGTGAGCTGAGCAGGCTTTGATCTTTCAGAGAGCACTCCGGCCCCGGGGAAGCCTGGGGCACAGCCTCACCGCAGCAGCCTGAGACGGCGCTGTCCTCATTAGGGTCACTGCGTTCTCTATTTATAAGGATTCCTGTGGCCCAGGTCACAGACAGGCGGTGCCCGTCCCCGCACTGCTTGGGGAATCAACAGCACACTGGAAAAGGAGAGCCGGGGACTCCCTGCCTTAACGGGCACACGGGAACGAAGACAGCGCCTCCGACCCACCTGGCCTCACCTCAGGGCTAAAGCTGGGGACAGGAATGGCGAGAAGGGTTGTGATACTGCGGGGTGGACGCACAGGGCTTCACGGGAGACCCCCCACATTGGCGGCATCATGTTTTTGGATGGATAGATGAACTGACTGCGTACAGAGGGAAAGCAACTGACTACTCAGGTGAGGACCAAGTGGGCTGGTTCTCAGAGAGCCTGGGAAGGACTTGGCAAATGCAAGTTCTCGGCCCACGCCCGCCTCCAAGGGTTCTGATGTGTGCTCCAGAGCCTTACTATTAATGTGGGTCACAGTCCAGCGGGGCTGATTAGAAATGCAGAGTCCCAGACCCTCACCCCACCCCCACCCCACCTCCGCCCCAGCGGGGACCCAGTGCATCAGAGTCCACACTTGAACATCCTCAGGTAATCTGTATATGAAGTTGCCCCAGCTGGGCTCAAATTCGCAATCCTCCTGCCTCAGCTTCCCAGAAGGTTGGAATTACAGGTGTGCCCCACCACAGTGGGCTTCTGTCCACTCGTTTTTGAAAATTACTACACTTCACATCAACAGCAAACCACCGCCATTTAACACAGTGTAATGTTAATTCTGAATGAAGTCCAGGAAAGGAGAGGAGGATCAAAAGAAGGATCAATCATGACAAAATACAGATCAGTAGGAGAAAAGATGTACAGATACTACTAATTTTCTTAATTCTACCTACATAGAGGATTCAAAGGGAAAAAAAGCAAAAACAAAGAAATGGTTAGGCTGAGGGACTTACATACCATTTTAACAAAAGATGATAAATTGTAGAGAAGTGGCTAAGCAAAGAAAGCGGGAGGATTGAGCTTTTAAGGGTGATAAACTGTGGAGATGTAACTAGGAAATATATGTGGGAAATTAATGGGAGATAAAGGCTATTTTTTATAAAGTCTGTCAGTGGAAACATAGTGTGGTGCCCGCACCCCATCCCCAGTGATAAAGGCTGTCTTCTTATCCTGGTGCAAGGGAAGGGGATTGGGTGTTATTTTTAGGCAGATAAGAAAAGGGTCTGTGAGCTCTTCCTGTTGATTCCCACTTCTGTTCCGCTCAAAACAGTCCTTATGCTGAAGTGGAATATTTTAGGGCAATACATTCTGGATGCCTTCACCAGTAAGAAGTAAGCCATCCCAAGGCTCATAAAGACAAAAGGGCCCGTTCTGCATCTGCCAATTCTGCTACTACAGCAATGACATTGTCTGGTGGTGGGGAAAGTGGAAGTCACCTCATCTTACTGGCTGGCTTGATACAGTCACTTTTCGTTTTCCTAATGTAGCTGTGCAATATATGCTTTCATAGATAATCACTAAATTACCATAAGCATTTGAATAACTTTGTATATCTTAGGATACAATGCAAATATCATAGGCAGCTAAATTAGATAGAAGTTTATATACAGCAGGAGAGGGACTGGGCTCTCAAGGGAGCCAGCACAGAGATAAAGACGTCGGACTGGGGCTGGAGGCGCATCTGCAGACAAAGACGCGACGGCCGGGCCTGCAGGCCTCCCGAGGGCTCAGCGGTGACTGAGGTTAGCAGTTAGCAGCACCTGGCCCAGAAGTCCCGATGGGCATCGGCGGCCCAGGTGGGTGACCAGAGCACCCTGGCCCACCCGCCCTTTCCTGAAATGCCTTGGTTCCTTCTGTACACCCTCGCTGCGTGACCCAATTCCCTATTGGATCAGTACTAGCCAAGCAACTATACTTGTAATCTTCTAGGTTGACTGTCATTTGACCATGTTGTACCCCTGACAAGGGGCCTGGTGACAACCCCATTTGGGACCTCTCCTGGAAACTCAGGAGCTAGTCTTCGCTCCTTATGTCCAACAAAACTCTCCTAACTTCTTGCTTTGGTCAGAGACCTCATTCCTTACTATCATGGGACCCCGAACTTGGCCCTTTTGACATCTAACAGGTTGGGAGTACTATTTCTCCTGTGTCGTGACCACTAAAATGATGCGGAAGGAGTTTACTTTGAAAAGTTTCTTAGCTGTGAATTAACAGAGGGTGAGTGATGTGTGGCCCCGAAAGTTATAGACAGGGAAGCAGACTGATGATAGATACATAAATGGTTTGGGGTTTTGTTTGGTTTGGCTTTGGCTTTGGTTCTGGTTTTCGGTTTTGTTTTTGGCACCAGGAATTGAACTTACAACCTTGCACTCACCAGGCAGGCGCTGTGCCACTGAGCTACATCCCCAGCCCCAAAAATGGTTATAAATACACCACTATATATGAAGAGCAAGCAGCAGAGACAGCCAGACACTAACACTCATTATATATTGGAGGTGGGGATTAGAGTTATGTCTTTAAATTTTTCACTTGCATTTTTAAATTTTTCTTCAGTGAATCTATCTTATCATGATGAATACAGTCTCTTTACAAATCACATGTAATATTTTAATACTGCAGGCACATGCACTTTCTTAAGGAACTGAGGGTTTGGGTCCCTGCCTGTCTAACCTTTGCTTTCTACCCATGTGGAGGGGACATTTGTATAACATCTAACACCCCGAGACGGTCTCCACTCATGAACAACGCTGATGATCACGGGACTGTATTCCAGACTCCACTGCTGCCGCCCAGCCAGACTGCCCTCAGGTAGGACCGAGCAGCCGCAGTGCACCGTGTCCCTCCCCAAATGTCTCCGGTAGGCAGCGTCCTTGGCTTGAATCCTATCCCTGCTTCTAATGGTTTCACCATCTTCCAGCGTCCTGGGTTATTTGTGAAGTCTCTGCTCTTGTGCGTGCTCTCCTCCTCTCTCATCTGTGGCCGCCAACGAGCCAAACCCTCGGGAATCAGACGGACTCTGCCTGTCACCGAGCATAACCATTAAAAGTTCCCTGAGCCGAGGACCAGGGAAGGCACACGCGCGTCCGTGCTCTGGTGTTCTTGCCATCCTGGTTGCACGCGGCCTTTTTTGGTTTGCCTCCCGGTTCCCGGGTGGGAGCAGAGTCCCGTGGTGGCTGAGTGGCGGTGTTTCTGAGCGGAGGGCTCCTCGGTCGGGAAGGAGCGCGCCTCTGAGTCTGTGGGCAGCTGCCGCGCAGAGGAGGCTACAGATGGCAGGCACGGGCCGCGGGGTCTGCCTGCCGCCTCGGTGAGGTTATTTAGGTTCACCACCTGGCTATTAGATTCGCCAGATGGCAAGGCCGAGCGGCTGCTCGGAAAGAGTGGCCAGCCAATCCGTCCCCGCCGCGCAGACGCTGTTTAACATGTGACACAGCGAGCAGGACACAGCAGGGGTGATGAAGCGTCGTGGCCACATCACCGCAGCCATCTGGGCTCCCAGAGACCACGGGGTGGCCCAATCGAGCCTCGTGGCGGAGGGGACCCGGGGACAAAGCAGGATAGGCACACACAGGAGGCGCGGTGCCCACGTGCTCCGCCGTCCTGGGTACCGGGATAGTTCTGATCCTGGATAGTTTACTGCTCCCAGCTCCCTCGGGACATCGCTGACTTCCTGCCCAGCCTCACCCAATTCTGTGTTTTCCCTGTTATTTTCAATTTGATGAACAAGTAATGATATTTGTATAGCAACACAGGAAAAATAGGCCTGTGGCTCAAATTGGGTTTGAACTTCGATGCCTCTGGCCTCGCTCTGACGATGACGGAGGTGGCCCGGCTTTGGGACTGTGGATGGCTGGGGCTGATGGACAGGACCAGGGAGCCAGTGCCCAGAGTGAGGCCCTGACAGAAAAGCAGGACAGCAAGGCCGGTCTCCTCCCTCTGAGCTCCTCCCCGCCCCCACCACGCCCGGCACAGGCTGCCTGCGTCCGTGTCTGTCTGAGGTCGTCAGTTCACCTATGAAGCAAGTGTGCCCCAATACTGGGCGCTAGGAACACAGAGCTGAGCAAAAAGAAACCGTCCTTTCCCTCCCAGAAGCGACCGCTGCACCCCAGGCTGCACGCCAGGCCGGCTTTCAGCAAGAAAAACGGGGTGCTCTGTGGCTGCAACTCTCCCACGAGTGACAGGGACTGCAGGGCAGCGTCACCCACTTCACAGGCAGTGAAACTCACGCCCTCCAACGCAACACTGCCCCTTTAAGAACACGGTTGAAGGAGGACCCTTGGTGTGCTTAGGATTTTAGAAAAAAGATGTCCACTTGTGAGTTATACTAGACTAAAAACGAAATCAGCCATGAGTATTATAAGGATAGTTAAATTGATTATGGTATATCTATACAACGGAATATTAGGCATCAACGTAAACAGCTTATAAAGAGTGCTTAATTACATACGCAAGTGTTTATTTTACAATATTGAGTAGAAAATCAGGATAAAAACTTGGGTGCACAAAATAAACCATAAAAATAAATCAAAGGAATGGAAAAAATAATGTTTAAATATTAATGATTAAGGGACCAGGAACAGAGTTCAGAGGCTGCAGCGCTTGCCTGGCAAGCGCAAGGTCCTGGGTTTGATTCCCAGGACCCATCCAAAAAATAAATAAATAAATATTAACAATTCGAGTGTTGGGCGGAAGCCCCACTTCTGCGCTTTTCTGCCCCATCGCGTCTCCCCTGTCCGCCACCCTCGTCCCGTAACTCACCTTGTAAAACCAAGGCCCAAGATTTCCCTTTTCACGTTGGTCCATGCTTCCAAATTCATTAAAACTGAGCAAGCACATCTAATAAACCTCCAGCTCGCCAGTACTTTTCTGCCCACTTAACTTGCACAGCTGGGCATGGTGGTACACACCTGTCATCCCAGAGCTCTGGGGGACTCAGGCAGCAGGATGGCAAGTTCAAACCCAGCCTGGACAACTTAGCAAGTTAGGGAGACCCTGTCTCAAAGCGAAAATAAAAAAGGCTGGCGAGATAGCTCTTGCAAAGGTCCTGGGTTCAATCCCCAGTACCATGCAAAAACATAAATAACTGGATTAAAATAAAAGTAGAATTGTAAGGATATAGTTCATAATACGGGTAAAGGAAAATATTTTGAAAACCAGTCCAAAGCATTAAGACATCTATCTCAGCATCCAGAGGAAGGCAGCATGTGTTTTAGTCAGACTACCAACAGCACCTTGGTCACAAATTAAATTAGAGAAGTATGTTCTAAGAAGACGGAGCAGACATACTTCTCCCCGATCCTCCCATGAATACGATTACAAACCTTAGGAATAGTGTACAAAACAAAGACAAGGGTGTGTAAAAGGTGGAGAGAAGACGGCGGGCTGGCTTCCGACCTCAGACCCGAGGGAACACACGGCCGTGAGACCCCGCGGTCTCCTCTTCTGTTATACATCACAGACTTGCAGCTAATGGAGCCAGAAACCTAGAAACATTACTGGGCACAGACAAAAGAAAATCCCTCAACAGACTACTATTTCTAGCCTAAGGGCCAGGAAGGAGGAAAACAAAAAGTCTTTTTTAAAATTTATATTTATTAGTACATGTTTGCGGTATGCAATGATTGCATTCGCTGTAGGGGGTTGGTGGATGGACACCACACATGTCACTGCTTTTTATGTCCCCTTCCCTTCGCATTCCTCCCTGATCCACCTAACTCTTGGGGACCTTCCTATCTGCAAAAGCTCTATTTCCATTTTTTCTTCAATTCCTATTTTTCTGTCCCCTTTCCATGCCCTCCCCCTTCTCTCTATCTCTTGCCCTCCCTCTCATTTGAAAAAGATTTCTCTTTTATTTTGTTCTTTATTTGTTGTGCATTCATATTACAATGATGCAGCATGTGCCTAGCCATGTTTATAGCAGCAGAAGTTACAGTAGCTGAATCCTGGAATGTGCCCAGCAGCAGATGAATGGATAAAGACAACGTGGTATTTATACACAATGGAGCACTACAACGTCATAAAGACAGGCAGAGTCGAGGCATTCATGGGTGAATGGATGCACCTTGAGACCATGATATTAAGTGAAATAAGTCAGATACACAAGCTTAGATTTCTCATGGTTTCTCTATATGAGAACTCAAGCCCACTAAAGCTTTAAAACAATCGTTGCTCTACTTCAGCTGCAGGAAAACCTTGGCCCTGCCTCCTCTACACCATCCAAAGCTCAGGGAGCGTCTCAGACTTCCACCTTCCCAGGGTCACAGCAAGGTTCCCGATGTCCACCAGGACACAATCAGAGAAGCCCCGGTGGGAGCCGGGCCAGGCACCTGCAGCAGTCAGAAGCGAACCCCTCCAATGGGCCAGTGGAGATGCCGTGGTGGGGGCTGGGTTTCCATTTCCCCCTTCCTAGGGGGGCTGCGTCAGAGGAGGCCTAGCAGAGCCAGGGCATCTGCCGTCACTCACAGTACAAACCCACACCCACAGGAGTGCAGGCAGCCTGCAGCAGCACCTGGGCTGCCCCCCACCTGGAAGTGACAGGGAGTCCCACCCTTGGGTGTCAACAGGGCCCAAACAGGAAGACGGGCTGAGAGCAAGAAGCCAGAGGCCTCCGTTCCCCAGCAGAGTGGCATAAAGGAAAACCAACTAAAACAGGACTTTAAGTAGGCTTTTACAATATTAAGATTAGATCCAGAGTCTTATGATGTGCAAATACCCAGATTTCAGTGAAAATCACACAGCACATCAAGGCCTTGGAAGATTTTAAACTGCATGAACCAGACAGCCAACAGATGCCAACACCAAGATGACAGAGATGCTAGAATTATCTGACAAATATTTTAAATCAGCCCGAGTAAACATGCTTCAATGAGCCATTATGCTTACAATGAACAAAAAAATAGAAATAAAGGAGAATCTGCTTAACTTCATGAAAAAGCATCTACCAAAAAAAATTTCTACAGTCAACATACTGAATAGTAAAAATTTCAATGGTTTCTTTCCTAAGAGTAGGAAAAAGGCAAAGTTGTTAGTTATCATCCATCATGCTGAATACACTGTTGGGAGCTCAAAGGGTGTACTGAAGCAAGAAAAATAAATAAAAGGATACGGGTCAGAAAGGAAAAAATAAAGCTTCCTGCAGAACACATGGTTATCTGGGTAGAAAATTCCAAAGGCTCTAAAAGCAAAATTAAACAAAACAAAACAAAACAAAACCCTCCAAAAGGCAATATATGAGTTCACCAAGGTGGCAGGATACAGGATAAACGTACAAAAAACTAACTAACTATATATACATATATATATATGTATATATATATATATATATACATATATATATATATATATATATATGCCAGCGAAAAAGGACACTGAAATTAGAAATGCAATGTCATTTCTAATCAGAAGATAAAATAGAATATTAAAATACCATATATAAGTTTAACAAAATATGTTCAGGATTTGAATGTCAAAAACTATACACCAATGGAAGAAATCAAAGTTGACCTTAAAAAAATGGTGAAATATACCATGTTCATGAATTGGAAGACCCAGCCTAGCAAAGAGTTTCTTTTTTTTTTTTTCCCAGGTACTGGTGATCAAACTCAACCTTGGGCCTGCCAGGCAGGCACTAAAGCCACTGAGCCAAACTCCCAGCCCTCAGCCTAACAAAGAGACTTGTTCTGTCCAAGGTACTATGGAGGGTTATGTAATTTTTATATGAATCTCAGCAAAAAATTTGTAGAAATAAAAAAGATTATTCTAAAATTGATATGGAAAGGCAAAGGAACAAGAATAGCCAAGATATTTTTAGACGAAGTGTGAAGAATCTGTTTGTCCAGTCACATAGCTATAGCTCCATGATCAGGACTATCTGGTAATGGGAGAGGGACGGACACACGGATCAATGGCACAGGAAAAATAAGCCAGAAATATGCTCACAAAATATGCCCAACCGTTCATCTACAAAGGCGCACAGGCAATTTAATAGAGAAATGATAGTTTCATCAAAAAATGGACCTAAAACAATTTGATAATCTAGGCCAAAGTGGGGGTCAAAAAGGAAAAGAAACTTCTTGACCCAACTTTTTCACACTTTATGGAAACTAAGCTCAAAATTGAATACAGGCCAGGTAACATACAAAAAGGTAAAATTTTTAGAAACAAAACATTAGAGAAGATTTAGATTTGTCACCTAAGGCATAACCCATAAAAGGAAAAGTTGATCCATCAGGCTTCATCAAATTTGAAAATATTTGTTCTGAAAGGGAAAAAGGAAAATTGTTCTTTTCAGAGAGCTTTGTTCTTCTGAGAGTGCCTAGCTCTGTAACTACCTCATGGCTGTGTGATCACTTTCTCGACCCTGTAACCATGAATGCATAACCGAATGTGCAGGATACCTGATTGTGCCAAGCTTCATGACCATTAATCTAGCCCTGGAACTGATGACCTCACCCTGCTAGCCCATCAGAAGAACTGCTGGGCTGTTCTGTACCTCCTCTGTGCTCCGGCCTATGCATCATATAAAAGTTCTAGCCCACAAGCAAACGGTGTCCGGCTCGGCTGGGAGCGTAAATAAAGTGATTTACTGCTTCCCAACTTCCTCGGGTGTCCTTCAGTTTTGTAGCAACAGTTTCACTAAAGACCTTGCTAAAAAGATAAAAGATAAGACACAGAGTGGGCCCCGGCGTGGTGGCACACGCCTGTAATCCCAGCACTCAGGAGGCAGAGGCAGGAAGATTGCTGCAAGTCTGAAGCCAGCCTGAAATGCATAGAGAGACCCTGTCTTAAAAACAGATTGGGAGGAACATTCATAAACCATGTGTCTGACAAAGGAGGAGTATCAAAAATACATGAAGGACTCTTGAAACTCAAAAATAAGAAAGTAAAGAGCACAGGCAAAAGGTATGAAGAGACATCTCCCAGAAGAAAACACCCAAGCACACTCCTGTAATCACAGTACTTTGGAAGCCTGAAGCAGAAAAATCACAAGCTCAAGCTCTGACAGAGCAACTTTGCAACTTAGCAAAACCCTGGGAATGTAGCTCAGTGCGAAGGCCCTAGGTTCAATACCCAGTACCGACAGAGACAGAGACAGAGTCAGAGGAGAAACACCTGCCGGCTATATGGAGAAGGTTGTAGGTATGGGCTGTGAAGGGCAGGTGAGGAGGGGCGGGTGGCAGTCAAGGCAGAAGTCAGGACCCTGGCAGCAGGGTCGGCAGGGCGGGGGGCAGGGAGAAAGTCCAAAGGCAGGCAGCACCCGGTCCCAGCAGAGCTGGGTCAGACCCTGGGTGGCCACCCCCAGGCACATTCCAGACTCCCCCGCCAAACCTAGGAATACGTGAGGTCCTGTTCTATTCTCAAAACTAGTTTCCTTTCTGTCTGTTTTTCTCTTCCCCACAGACCCAAGGGTACAAACTAAGACCATCTCCACCATCGGTGTCTTCAGTGAGCTCCTTAGAAGCCAAGGGCTTTCAGGACTGAAGGGCCAACGTGGGCCCTCGGCGTGGGGGCTGCCCCGTCCCGGGCCAGCCGCCGTCTAAGGCGCATCCTGCCCCCGAGCCGCCCCCTTCCTCCCACGGCAGGCCCTCGAGTCTCCTTGTGCCACACGGGGGCACAGGTGGTTGGTTCTGGGGTGAAAATGCACAGTCTAGGAAATACTGCACCATATTTTATGTGGAGTCGCACCACTTGCTTATCAAATATAAAGCAATACCCCAAAAATCCCAGGGAAAATTCAGCATTCACTGTTTTTACTGGCTCTTCCACAGTTGTGTGACGCTTCAGGTCAACCACAAAGCGCAATGCTCCTTGAGCCCCTCAGGCAGAGGCTCCCTGCACGGGGGAGCCCAAGGCAAGAGGAGCCCGCGTGGCAGAAGTGGGGGGTGGACTCCAATCCCCTCCATTCTTCTGGCTGGGGCTTAGTCCCGCCGCCTCCTGCCCATCCCCGCCTCCTCTGTATCAAAATAGTCTTTGCCTCTCCTTGTCTCGACTGTGCTCTCTCCCCAGACCTGCGCACTGCATCCTACTCCATCATGTTGCACTTCTACGTCTCGGTCTTTAAATACTGTCTTAATGGGTTTGCTTCTCGTTCAATCACAGAGCGCTGCACATCTCCGGACGCATGGTCTGGTGGCTCCTAGCTCCTGAGCGGTTGATCTATCTCCAGAACGATCCCCTTGGGGGAGGAAACTGACACAAGCGTTTCCTGCACACCAAGGTGTCAGCCCCCACCGCAGCCTGTGCGTCTCACACCCAGCATAACTTGGGGCACAGCAGACCAAGAACAGGTAGAGCGCAGGGTCAGGAAGTCCGCAGGGAGTAGCAGCTCAAGGAGTCCGACTGGGAGAGGCTGAGAATCAGCACGACCCCCACCACCACCACCGTGGTGCCAGGGGTGGGGAACTGGTGGGTGGTGTCAGGAAACAAATCCATTCCTGGTCTGTCTGTCAGAGGGACGCTTGTAAAGGCCCAAGTGGGACTGTCTCATGTTGCTCCACGATGTCTCGAAGGGACCATCTGTCACCTGGCAGGGGACTCCTCCAGCAGCCCGAGGGTGCGCCGCGGGGCAGCCTGCCTTGGACACAGCCCTGCTGAGTGTGGCCAAGGCATCTCGCAGCGCCGTGCAGGGCTGAAGCCCGCAGATGCCTCCACACCCTGCGTCACACAGAAAGTCGGGATTGGAGAGGAATAACTGACAGCATCCTGATCAAAACAGACACCTTGTCTTGGCATATTTAGTGGAAAATACACAGAAAACAAAAGCTGAGATTTTCAGCCAGACTGCTGGACCGAGTCCATCACTGCTGAGAAGGAAGCGTTTCATAAACCTCGCAGCATCCTCGGGAGCGACGGTCAGACGGGACTCAAGCTCAAGGTCACAGTGCAGCCCGAGCAACCGCACTGCTAGCCTACTGTGCGCTGGGCACCACACCAGGCCCTCACAACACCACTGCTGCCCATCGAAGTTCCCAAAGCAAGTTTGGAGTTTCATAAAACTAAGGAACAGAAAGTGTGGTTCTCCCCATTCTGCAGATCAGGTAAACTGATGCTCACCAAGCCCAGATGAAAGGCCCGAGCTCTTACACCTAGAACCGAGTACAGCATCAGCCCACGACCACTTCCATGTACACTGGAAGTGGATCTCAGAGAGTAGAAAGCACTGGGAGACAGAAGTCTCCTACTCCGTATCCATTTTACTTGTGTGTAGTAATTCTAGAAGTCACCCCTGGGTATTCATAGCCTTTTTCTTGCCCGCACCGAAGGCCTAATCCTCAGTCTTTACACTCACTCTATCTCAGACCTGTCTGCGTTTCACCTACCACACTTTTTGGCAGAAAGGATAATGTACCAGCAAGGATAGGTTCAGATTAAAGCAACAGAAAACCCAGCTAACATAGATTTAAGCAATGAACTCATTTAATTATCACAGGTGACAAAAGATGTGAAAGTAGCTAATTTCAGAGTTGACATTTTAACTTAAAATTATCCCAAAAGAACAAATAGATTGCTTGCTTGCTTGCTTGATTTCTTTCTTTCCACTTTACAATCCTGAGGCTTGCCAACTCATAGCTAGAAAGTGGCTGCTACCATTCTTGCTAGTATCCTGTCCTTAAAGGGCACTGGCCAAGGTCAGGCCTGGGCTGTGTGACCACTCCAGCAGCCACGCTGTCTGAGAAGGCAAGAATCTCGTGTTGGTGACCATTAGAGCTGGGAGTCGGATGCACAAGCGTGAGGTGCAGAGTGGCTATCGGATAGCTAATCACCAGTCACCTCTGTGCCGGTAACTGTCTGATAGCTGATCAAGGCCAGAGCTGAGGACTGACTCCTCCTGGGCTGAAATACAGGTTCTGGAACCTATCTGTATGCTGTGCATTTGTTTTGCTATTGTTGCCTAGATTACCACAGACGGAGCAGCTTCAAACAGCTCCCATTTCTTTCCCCGTAGCTCTGTAAGTCAGAATTCTGGGAAGGCTTGAGCAGGCTCTCTGCTTCGGTGATGACAGATCCAGGACCGAGGTGTCAGCTGGGCTGATGCTCATCCAGGGGCTGCGGGGAAGAATCCGCTTCCAAACTCACACAGTGGTTAGCGGAATTCAGCTCCGCACAGCGGGAGGACCCCACGGCCTTCCTGACAGTCGGCCAGGGCCCGCCTGAACGCCAAAGGCCCCTCGAGGCCTTGCCGGTCAATCGTGAGCAGCAGAACAAGCCAGCGGGGCGCACTGACGCCTTCTTGTACTCCACAGCTCACTGACTTCTCCTTTTGCCACAAGCAGAAACGTGTTCGTATGATTTTATGAAAAAAGAATCTGACTTTTGCCATAAACATGAGCAAAACACCAATATTCTGCCATTTTTTAAAAATTGGGATTTAGCCTGGAGCTCAGCATAGGGCCGTCCTCCCCTGAATCGTGACAAGGACGGGAGGCCTCTCAGTGGAAGCTCCGGCTCTCTGGCATCGCTCTGATAATAAAACCAGGTAAGGACACAAAAATGGAAATCAGACCTACAGACCAGTATCCCTGATGGACACAGCTGCCAAAATTCTCAACAAAGCGCTAGTAAATCAATTCCAATTTCACAACAAGAAGAGAATACACCATGATCAAGTGGAACTTATCTCAAGCATACAAGGATGGCTCGACATATGGCCACCAATAAACATAATATATCACATCAACAGAATGAAAGGCAAAACCATATGATCATCAACAGATGTAGGAAAAAGCATACAGTAATACTCAACACCACTTCATCATTAAAAACTCTCAACATATCTTAACATCATGAAAACTGTTTAGGACAAACCCAGAGCCAAAATCACTCCAAATAGGAATGGCTGAAAGCTTTCCCACAAGGTCTTGAGTAGGACAATGATGTCCGTTTTTACCACTCCTACTCAACACAGACCGGCCGTCCTAGCCAGAGTCCTTAGGCATCCGACAGAAATAAAATGGCTTCAAAGAAAAGAAGAGAAGTCAAAATAACCTTGACTGTAGAAGACATATAAAACCAAAAGACTCCACCCCTCAAAAAAACTGTTAGAGCCAACAGACAAATTCATTAAAGTTGCAGGATACAAAGTCAACATACAAAAATCATACATCAATAACAAATTTGCCAAAAAATAAATCAAGAAAGCAATCCTATTCTCAATAGCTACAAGAAAGTAAAATACCTTAGAATAAATTTAACCAAGACAGACAATAAACTCTACCATGAAAATTACAAAATGCTGATAAAAGAAATTGAAGAAAACACCAAAAATTGGAAATAGAGTCCCTGTTCATGGATGGGAAGAAGAAATATAGTGTAATGCTATATTACCCAAAGTGATTTATAGATTCAATGCAATCCCTATTGAAGTCTTTCTTCATAAAAAAAAAAGAAAAACATAACCCTATGGTTCACATGGAATCATGAGAGATGGCCAAATAGCCCAAGCAATCTTGAGCAAAAGAACAAAGCTATAAACATCACACTACCTGTCCTCAAAATACACTACAAAGCTACAGTAGTCAAAACAGTAAGGTATTGGCATAAAAATGAACACACAGGTCAATGGAAAAGAACAGAGAACAGAAAGAATCTGCAGCCAACTGCACTTCACCAAAAGTGTCAAAAACATACACTAGAGAAAGAACAATCTCTTCACTAGACGGTGCTTACAAAAGTGAATATTCATACTCAGATGACTGCAACTAGACCACTATCTCTCATCATATACAAAAATCAACTCAATTGACCAAAGAACTAAATGTAAAACCTCAAACTATGAAAGTACTGGAAGAAAATTCAAGGGAACGTATTCAAGACTTCAATATAAGTAATGAGCAGTAAGACTTCAAAAGCAGATGCAAGAATAGGTAAGAGGGGTTATATCAAACTAAGAAGCAACTGCAGAGCAAGGGAGACAATCTAAATGGACAGAACTGGCAGAAAACAGTATTATAAACTATTCATCTGACAAGGGATTAGTATCCACAATATATAAGGGACTCAAAAAGCTTAACAGCAGAAAGCTACATAATATAATTTTTAAAAGGAAATGATCTGAATAGACACTTCTGAAAAGAAGACGTACAAATGGCTAAGTAGGATATAAAAAGTGCTCGACAGCATGACCCATGAGAAAAAGGCGGATCTCAGGGGTAATTGGTCGGTCTGTCTGTGTGAAGCTTTTAATACCATCCCCGGAAGTGCAAAAAACAAAGCAAAACATGCAAACGAAAACCTCACGCTGAGGTCAGGTCGCCCCAGTCAGAATGGCCACAATAAAAAGGAGAAAAAGCTAACAAATGCTAACCCAGGGTATAAAGAAAAGGAAACCTGCACACCACGGTTGGGAATGTTCATTAGTACAGCCACCACGAAAGAATGAAATTCTGTCCTTCGTGGCAACATTGACAGAACTGGAGGACCTCACGTTAAGTGAAACAAGCCCAGCACAGAAAAACAAATACTATGTTCCTCACCCATAGGCGGATGCTTGAAAAGATTTCGCAGACGTGGCGTATACAGCAATGCTCGTGGCAGGGTTGGAACGACAGAAGAACAGAAGATAGAGAGAGACTGGATGAAGGCACGAAAACCGTTGGACAGCAGGAAGATTGTTCTCCGCTCAGCAGGGTGATTACAGGTTGTGGAAACTTACTATATATTTTGTAAAGAACTAGAAGACAGGAGTTCCAAGTCCCCCAACGCGAAGAACTAAGGCGTTTGAGGAGAAGGAAGTGCTAGCTGCCCTGCTTTGATCTTTCCCTATGTATGGAATTATCACACTGTATCCCATGTATACACCCAATCATGCACCAATGGAAATTTTTATAGAAGAAAACTGGGGCTCTGTGAGCAAAAGCTGAAGGACACGGTGACTGTTGGGGGCCAACCAAGAATGTCTGATTAGGCTAAACCTTGTTCCATGAAACTAAGTGATTAAGCCCAATTTAGGTCAACAGCAACACACGGCTTAGCGGGTGGATGTGACCCGCGGTGTGCAGGAACCACCAGAGAGCACCAGGCTCCGCCATGTCCCCTTGCCATGCCCGGTCCTGCCTCACTCCCTGGGGGACGCCGAGGGACGCGGACTCACAGGGCACTCGACGGGACTTCCTTATCGAAAAGTGCGCGACACAGCTGATTCCTCAGCTGATTGTGTTTCACATGTCTGTTTCGGTCTACTTCAGCTAAAAGGAAGGCCGCGAGGGTGTGGGACAGGAGACGCCTGCCCCAGACTCATGCGAAGTGGGCAGTGCCATGCTCCCTGCAGAGCCGGCCCTTACCGGCTCCTCCACTGCCCAGGACCAGACCCCGAGCTCTGTGACCGTTCCCTCCACTTGGTGACACCTATTTGAATTTAACTTTTCCTCTCCCCTCCACCAAAACGTCTAAGACCCCAGCTCAGGTGTCTGCAGGGAGTTCATCCGTGTTTGCACGAATAACGCGGAAATCCTTAACAAACTGCGAATTACCCACAAGGATCAATGCAGAGCCCTTCGGGGTCCGCTCTTCTGTGGAACCTGTGTTTACCTTTGAATGCTTTGGAGCCGTGCCCCTGCCTTCTCCGCCTCGTCGGGGGGCTCGCTCCTTTGCTCTCCACATCTCCTTCACTCACAGGCCCCATCGGTCACATATGCGACCAGGCGGCCTCCGTGGGGATCAGAAGCCCTGCTCGCCGGGCACTGTACTGGGCACTGCGGCTGCACACGGGCCTGCACGTCCGTTGAGAATGAGCCTCCCCGGGGCTCTTGCTGGCGAAAGTCCCACACGGCTCTGGTACCAGACGCAGGCTCCGGGTCTCCCGGGCCAGGACGCACCTGCACCCAGCCAGAATGGACAGCGGATGTCCTCTTCCAGCTGGGTCAGCAAGGTTGACGTATAAGCGGTGTTTCCTTTTCTCCCTGGGTTTATGCTTAAAATACCCACAGAACGAGAGGCTACCTCAGAGGTGAGACGGGTTGTCCTCGCTGCTCCCATGGCCCGGGTGACCGCACCACGGCCCAGCCCCAACCCTCCAGCAGCAGCAAGGGGCCCCTGACCCCCTGACCTGGGGTGCGAGATTGGAGGGCCACTCTGTGTACATCTGGGGACCACCTGACTCTTCTGCAGATCCCCAATGGCACTGATGTGGGTGAGGACCTCGAGTCATGAGCCAGCGGGCGATTTAAAACCATGCTGGAGACTCAGGTAACGATCACTCCAGTGACTGAGCTGGCCTCCGTCCCCGTCCGCAGAGGGCACAAAGGGAGGACCGGGACTCGGGGCGGGAAGTGGAAGGGACCGCATAAGGCTTCCTGTGTGAACGCACCGCCCCTTCCTTCCCAACTGTCCCGGCCTGAGACTTCTTTTTCAAGTGTCTCGCATTGTTCCTATCTCTTAAAGGTGCCTTAAGTCCTTTCGTGTCAAGATTAAATATAAATGTACTCATCAGAAATCCACTGAATTCTGACTACTAAGATGGGTCCAGGAAGGGAAATTCACATAATGCAAATTCCTAGGACATAATCCACATAAAATCCAGTAGCACAATTTTATCGTCTTATTTTTTTATTGAAGAAAAATGTACACACACGATCGGTTTGAAGAAAGCTGGAGGCTGGGGATGTGGCTGAGTAGTAGAGCACTTGGCTAGCGTGAGGGAGGCCCTGGGGTCCATCCTCACCACCAGGAGGAGAGAGAGGAAGGAAGGAAGGGAGAAAAGGGGGAAGGGAGGAGGGAAGGGCACATGGCACTCGTGCCCAGGAAGTAACCTGGGCAGTCCTGTCCAAAGCCTGGGAGTGGGGTGCACACAGACACCCCACACCATGTAGTAGGCAATGAGTGGGTTCTGGAAGCCCAAGTATCCTGCAGATGGTTAAAGCATTACAAAATAAGCCAAACGAATTCAAAAAATAAGTTAGAAGCATTAGGCCTGTGCTAAATAATTTCACGGATAATCTGCACATTAACCCAGGCAGAGGTGACTTCATGAATCAAAGCAGAGTAGATGCCACCCACGCTGAGCTTCACAGTTCTTTGATTCTCTCAAGAATACTTTTGAGAAAGATGTTGTTATCTGTATTTTTTTTTCAGATGAGGTTGAGGAAAGTTAAATAATTTGCAAGAAGTCACACAGCTAGCGAGAAAAGACCCAGAACACGGATCCGAGGCCCCATCCCAGACTCGGATCCGGATCCGTGGGCCAGAACCTCCGGGAAGGGACCCGGAAATACTCTGTTAACCAAGAAGCCAGAGAGTGACGATTACCCCAAAGGTCCGAGGAGGCCGCTGCACGGCCCGCGGGGACCGGACCCCCCTCTCCCTCCGCGTGGAGGAGCAGGAGCCCTGGGAGCCGGGATGCAGCCGCTCGGAGCGCGTCCATCGCGGTGTCACGGACCGCCCACTGCGCGCTCGGGAACCCTGCACTGCGTGGCTGAAGGTCACCCAGAGCCTAAGACACCAAGAAGGCTCTGAAAAGCGAAAGACAGGCCGGAGCCGAAGCCCCCGACTGCTGCGGCCCTCGCCCGCGCCCTGAGCCCAGGAGCCGGTGGACACCGGCCAGCGGGGCCCGCGGCCTGCATGGACGCTGCGGCGGCGGCGGGCTCCAGTCCTCCTCGCCGGCCCCCACCGACCCGCAAGTTGCGCAATCCAGGAAGTGGGTGGCTGGGCGTGCTTCGCCGGGTTTCTGCTTTCCACGCCTGCTGTGCAGCAGGGAGCGACGCAGCCAGTGCGGGTGCAGACTTCACGGCTGGGCAGCCGCACACGGCCACGGCCGCGATCCTGAAGCCCCAGCTCCGGGCCGAGCGAGGAGGCCGCGCGGGCAGCCAGAGGCCGGAGGGACCCAGCGCCCGAGCCCCGAGACCGCTTCCTGCAGGCCTCCGTGTAAGTTACGCCCCTTACCGCAGAGAGAAGTCTGAGGCGTGTGTGCGCACGGAGCTGGTTACCCCGTCCGGAGCGCAGGCATTTGCTTTGCATGCTGTCACCAGAAACCTACTTTGCGTATTCCAGACACGATGTCTGCAACAGCAGGTAATGACAGCCACGTTTCACAAATAATTACTTTAATTCGCTTCCCTTCCTGAGTGTTCTTGATTTCCTTTACCCTTCACAAAAACTCTGTGAGGCTGGTGTGCTGATTAACATGATCTTACAGATGAGAAAACTGGCCACCCCTTGCCAGGGTAGCAGAGTGACTTGTAGAAAGTGCACAGCCAGTGGCTAGGAGCCACCCCGGGTCCCCACACACCACCCACCAAGAACTCTGGGCATTTAGGACAAACTCTCATGCTGGATTAAAACGCGAGACCCGGTCAGGCAAGGGGGCATCCTCCTGTAGTCCCAGCTCTCTGGAAGGCTGAGGCAGGAGGATCACAGGTTCAACTTAGTAAGATCCTGTCTCAAAGCAAAAAATTTAAAAAGGGGAGGGGATGTCTTACCACAAAAGTCCTGCTCAGTTCCCAGTATGGCATTCATCATCATCATCATAACAATTTTTAAAAGGCATCTGTAAGGAAAAATATAGAAATATTAAATAAAAACTGCTTATTGAGGAAATGCATATAACCAAAACATAACAGTTGATAAAGTTAGTATCCTATAAAAGGTCTTTTAAAGTCAAAATGATGGGGCAGGGGTTACAAAGAAGCCCCTAATAATAATGAGAATGTAAAATCAACTGTGAAGGCATAAATGACCAAAGTCACAAATACAAAGAGAAACAGAATAAATAAATAAAAAGGAAGCCATTGCAATGGGATCCATTTTATGGTGAGGACTCAGTCTTAAAAATTAAAGACAAATTTCAATAGCCAGTATTATAGATGACATTGAACATGCGTACTAACTCTCAAGACCCCAGAATTGAATCAAGGGGAAATAATATATTTTCTCACAATAGGAAATAAAATAAATTTAATAATAGAAGTAAAAATAATGAAAGGAATGTTGGGCAAAATGGTGATCTAATCTACAGCCTTGGCATAGACAGCCCAGGGTTTAGATCATTACTCTGTCCCTCGCTGCTGTGTGACCTGGGTGAGTTCATGAACCTCTCTGAACCTTGGACGAATCTAGAAATGCATAAACACTTTGCAAAATTGGCACAAAGTTTATGTTCAAAGCACATAAACTAAATGAAGACTTAAAAAAGTCAAAACTGTAAGTCATGCAGTACGATCCCTTTTTTTAGTATACTCACACTTGAACTAAAACAAAAGTAGGTAAGAATTTTTGGTGTTTGAAAGCAAAAGCTAGAAAATAGACAGCTAGTGCTAACAGCATCTGTCTCCAGGCCTTGAGATCAATGATAACATTGGTTATCTTGTTTCTTTACTGAAATGTTTCCACTATGATCATACAGTAAGTGCATAATGAAGGAATGGTAACTATGAATCTAATAAATGGACTTTTTCAGAACAGTGTACAGGAAGAGATTAAATACTGAAGGACGGTGTTGTGTAGACGATGCGGTGCAGACTGCCGCTCACACTGCTGCCCTCTCTTCTCCCGTCAGTCTCTCATAGTGTCAACCTCTCTCCCTCTGTGTCCCTCTCTAGATGATATTCATAGGTGATAGATAGATAGATAGATAGATAGAAGACAAACATATATAGATAGATGATAGATAGGTGACAGATATAGATAGATGATAGATAGGTGACAGATATAGATAGATGAGAGATAGAGAGATAGATAGATGGATGAGAGACAGATGATAGATAGATAAATAGATAGAGGATAGGGATGTGGCATATCACACGTGGCATTAGATAGATCATCATATAGTGTCAGTATGAGACTGCCTAACTTCATTTGTTACATTTCTTGATCTTTATGAGAAAACGTCTGCCTCAGGAAAGGGACAGTGCAGTACCAGGGCTGAATGTTTCTATGAACTTATTCTCGAATGGTTCTGAAGGAAATTCTATGGGTCTAGGAAAAGGGTCTAGAAATATGGGTCTAGAAATTCTATAGGTCTAGGGATAGAGCACTTTGAAAAAATACAAACAAACGGTGAAGCTGGGTAAAGAATGCACAAGAGCTCTTCATACTCCTCTTCTAACACTTCTGTAAGTTTAACCTTATTTAAAAATAAAACTTTACAACAACAAAAAATTAAATGGGTAGGAACTTCTAACAACAAAAAAAATCTCAGCCCAAAGGTGAGGGGGGAAGTGAAAAGCATGAGAATAACTTAGGGCTGTTATAAATTGCAGACGTCGCCCATCAAAGCGAAGGGCCGGCTGGACAAACAGCTCAGCAGGCCCGGTGCCTGCCTGGCAAGCACGCAGTCATGAGTTCAAGTCCCAGTACCAAAACAAGCAAGGGACACCGCGGCCAAGGCGGCGCTCAGAGGGGAAGCTATGGACCCACGAGCTTTTATTTTATAAAATTAAAACGTGAACTAAACATTTGACTTAAACTCTTCAGAAGAGAGTCAGGATGAAAACAGAAAGAAACTAATAAAAATGACAGAAATAAAAACTGTAAAAAAAATCCGTAGAAATAATAAACACATTTAAATGTTCATTCTCTGAAAAGATTATTAAATGAAACCTTTAGACGTGTAATAAGTAAAAAGGTGTAAATCCACCAAATTTTAGAATGAATGATGGCTTGATATAAAGGGTTTTAAAGTTGGAAGTGATTGCCGTGCACGGTTTATGATAACCACTCCGAAATGTTCCCGCAGAACGGGCAGCGCCAAATGTAAAGATTGCGAGACGGTGTGGAAAACAGGGAACCTGGGAGGAAGAGGGGCAGACTAGGAACCTTATTAAAAGAAACACCTCATCCACTTACAGACGTGCTACGATCTAAGCGACTTCACTGAACAGCATTCCTACACACTGAAGAACACATTTTCCCTGTCATCAGTTGTGAATTACGGGCAGGCGTCACTGATACCCAGGTCATTCCAAAAGATGTGAGCGTCCTGTCTGCACACCTGTGGAAAATGGCACACAGGCGTGTTACACACGCGTGCACAGCCCCCAGGGAGGGAGTGACATGCACACTTCCCAATTCCAACAGAGCTGCTTTGAGGGTAGGACCAGGCTCAGGCGCATACCGGAGTTTCCAGAAGTAGCTAGTGAATATGAACATATGGATATGCGAATTAAAAAAACAATGTCTACCGAGGGTGTGAAGGGCGGGAATTGCTTGTTTTAGCATCTGTTTAGTCACTTCAATTGATAGTGTAGGCAGAAAAGTCATTTCTCCTGAGCTTATAGAAGGCATCTATAAATTTAAAAAATAG
Source organism: Dasyprocta punctata (assembly GCA_004363535.1). NCBI lineage: Eukaryota > Metazoa > Chordata > Mammalia > Rodentia > Dasyproctidae > Dasyprocta > Dasyprocta punctata. The sequence continues at coordinate 5,555 of RJWM01025326.1, read as the reverse complement.
CTTGTGGTATCTCGGGCATGAATTCTACCAATACTTAAAATGATACTCATGGAACAGCTCTCCTTAAATGATCACCTCTCTGTGTGTGAAAGAGTTAAAAGAAAATTCAAGAAATAAAGACGCTAAGATATCCCTGAAGGAGAAGGCTATAAATCTATGTGAAAATGTAAACAAAAGACACCCCAGGGAATGCAGAGACAAAGTACAAACCAGGAGAAAATGTTTGTAATGCAAATAGTTGCCAAGAATATTAAAGAACAGTAATAAAGAGCACCAAAGAAATATGCGCGAAAGATATAAATAAGTAATTTACAGCCCAGAAAATCTTAATGGCCCATGGCACACATGAAAAGATGTCCAGTAATTTCACCACTAATCAGAAAGTTGAAAATTAAAACAATGAGGTCCCTTTCATACCTATCAAACCAGTGAAAGTGAAACAACTTGATATCGTCATGTGGTGACAATTAAGTGGAAAAATGGGAGGAACACTCACATTTTGCTGAAATATGTCCATCGAAATAACCATTTTGGAGAATAAATTGTCAATATCCAGTAACATTAAAGGAATGGATAGCTTACAACCCAAAAATTTTATTTCTGGGAGTCAATGCTAAAAGCTCTCATTTGTGGATAGTGAATATCCACAGTAGCACACAACATTAAAAAAAATAGCAAAACAAAAAGATGAATAAGCGATACAATTATCCATCAACCCAGCAAATGGTGAGAAATTCATTTAGAGGGACCATTCATGACAGTTCTACTAACAGAGATAAATCTCAAAATATAGTGTCAAGTGGAAACACAAGTTGCAGTTAGAAAGGTAGAGTATAATAACTTAAAAACAAAGTAACGGTAGTGTTTTATAGCTTCCCACATAGGTTGCAGACATATATGAATAAAAATAGAACAACAAACATCAAATTCAACATGGGGTCACTCCTGAAAAGGGAAAAATTGGACTAGGTTTGGAAGAAGTACACCAGAATACACTCATTGTACTTCTTAAAAATAAGAAGGGGTCAAATGTTAGTGTTAGGTTAAACCAAGGCAGGACTGAGACCACTGAGGCAGGCAGGGTTGAAGCACTGTGCAAAGATTTTATTGCTAACCAGGTGTGATCGGATCAAGGGCAAAAAACCCTCTGGCCCTGAGCAAGAGATGAGGGCTGTTTTTATAGGGGAGTTTAGGTAGGGGAGGGAGGTATTGCTGTGGTGGTGCAGGATTTTGGTTCTCTGAGTAGGGTCTAAGGCTAGGTGACAGACAAGGCTGGGTACGGGGGTGCTGGCAGGCACAGTGTGTCTCCTGTGGTTTTTCGTGGAACCAGCTCTTTGTGGGTTGAGTTGTATGGGAGCAGCTGCCGGTTTCCTGTCAAACGTCATGCCCCCCAGGTGCGAATAACAGATCTCTTTTGGGGGAGTTTTTCTCTCCTAGCTGGGCAGGGGTCTAGTTCAGAGACCTGACAGTTAGGATTTGATGGAGCCAGGAGGTAGGTAACACACATACTCACTCTATTCATTAAAAGCTTTAAAAATTTGCCCTCCGATTTAAAAACTATAGAAAAGCATATTAAGTATAGAAAATACGGCAATAATATCAACAGGGAATTAATGAAGAAAAATATGTAATAACAATGAGGATGGAGTAAACTTTATTTTGATCCACTAGTAAAAAATATAAATTAAGAAGTATGTATGCCATTTGAGCTTATCCATTTAGTATGAAATTCTAAAAATGTAAGAGTTGTTTTGTGTTGTGGTTTGAGTTTTTGTTTTTGTTCTTGTTCATTTGTTTGTTTTGAAAGAGGGTCTCACTAAGTTACCCAGGCTGGTCTCAAACTCATGACCCTCCTGCCTCAGCCTCATGAGTGCTGGGGTTCCGGGTGTGCTCCCCACACCTGGCCCGAAGTTGCAAAATTGTTAATAAAGTTAACAAAGGTGGGATGGGGGGCAAAGGAGAGGACATGCCCACTCACTGTGATTTAAATTTACCTAACAATATATATGAAAGACAAACTAGATATGGGTGATAGCCAGATAGGTACATAAACATAAAAACTTTCCTTCAACAGTTCTACTTTAAGTTATACAAAAGAAGTAATCAGAAATTTATATGTATGTTCGCAGCAGTATTGTTCGTAAGAGTGACATTTTAGACACTTTAAAATTAATAAAAACAATAGGCAAATAAGTCATTTAAGACACAGCTATGAAGTGCAGTGCTCTGTGGTTATTTCAAATAATGTTCCTGAAATAGTATTTAATGCCACTGAAATTTGTCATTAATAAGTTGTTAGTACATAGCTATTAAAGACACAGGATACCGGCATACTTATAATCTGTGTTACAGTTATGACTTCAAAAATAAATATGTACACAGGAAAAGTGATTTAGACGTGCCCATATCAAAATATCAGGAGTGGTTTCGCTGGGTGTAAAATGATGGAATCTACTTGTGTCTTTCTTCATTTTTGTTTTTCAATAATAAACCTTTATTGATTTTATAATGCAAAAAGTTATTAAAAATAAAAGTCACCAAAATTAGATTTGGTTGATTAAAGACTTACATCTAAAATCTAATTATGGAAGAACTTGCAGAAAAATGGAAAAAGTGTTTATCATCTCTCTGGGGGAATTTTAACTTTCTTAGCTTTGAAATAATTGAAATGATTACGCTATAAAAAATTAGCATCACTAAAGATTTTTGAAGAGAGAAAATATTCCTATCAAATGTTATAAAGAACCAAGATCTATCATAAATAGCTAATTCGAATTTGTAAAATAAATGTCAAGACTCCAACAGAGGAGTGGGTAAAAGGCGAGACCATTCCCACAAGGGAAATACAATTAATAGACAACACAGTGGAGCAATGTTAATTCTTACAAGAAATCAAAGAAATGTAAATGAGAGCAGCCAGAAGATGACAATTTACATATTCTAAAGGAGTGACCAAAAAATGTTGAATGCTGTTACCTAATGTTAGGGGCCAGGGATTAGCTCAAGGGCACAAGCGCTTGCCTGGCACGTGCAAGGTTGTGAATTTGATTCCCGGTAACAAAAAAAGAAAGAAATCTAATGTAAGTGGAGTTGCCTAGGAAGGGACCCGTGCATTCGGTGAGAGCCGTTCCGTCTGTGTCTGTCTGTCAGGAATGCTACCACTCAGATTTCATCCTCCTTTTTCTATTAGTCCATGCTTGCGGTGCCTAAAGATTACACTCATCGTGGGGTGTCGACACCCGCAGGTGACGCGTCTTCATTCTTCTCTTCCTCCTTTTCATCCTGTTTTTGTCTCTCCTTCCCCACTCCCTCCAACTCCACTTACCCTTCTCACTGGCAAAAGCTTCACTTTTCCCCAATTCCCTTTCTTTTCATCCCTTTTCCCTTCCCTCCCTCTCCCCACATCTCTTCATCCCCCACCCACTTGACAAAGATCTCACTACTTAGCTTCTATTTTGCTCTGTCTCTTTCCCTCTCTCAACATAGATATATATTGAGTTTCTTATGTTACAGAAACCATGCTATGTTTAAGCCTGTGTGTCTGATTTATTTCACTTAGTGTTATGGTTTCAAGGTGATGTTGCATCCATTTACCTACAAACACCTCATTTATCCTTCTTTATAGCAGAATAGTTCTCCGTTGTGTATAAATATCACGTTTTCTTTACCCACTCATCAATAAATTGGCAAAATCAGAAAGGTCCCTCTTATGTCCCTGACTCACCAAAGTCAGAATCCCCGAAGCCCGGCCCTTTGACACCTGCTCTGCTTGGAGAATCTGATTCCACACCCAGCCCTGTCTCGCGGGGGCTCGGGGAGCGAGCAGGCTGAAGCAGAGACTCCCCAGGAGTGGAATTCAGGACAACCTGGGAGGGCAGAGCTGAGGAACAGAGGGGACAGCGAGGGCGTCAGAGAGCCATCGAAGGCGAGCCACACGCACGAGCACTGTGAATGCAGCGTGAGCGCCTGCGCCCCGGCCTGGCCCCCCAGGAGCACAGGGAGCCGCCAGCAGCCCCCCGACCAACGGCCCCGCACCCAGCTCGCGGGGGCCCAGAGCCCGGGCACCCCCTCCAGAGGCCGAGGGCTCAGCCTGCAGCTGGCTTCTTCACTCAGCCCGGAAAGAACTGCTAGAGGGAGAGTGAAGAGGACTGGGCCAAAGTATTCACTGCAGAGAGAAAGCTGAAAGCCGCATTTATCAGGAAACAGCAGCAGAAAGCCCCGAGTCACGGACCCGAGAGCGGCTCCACAGGCTGACACAGGAGACCTCGGCGAGGGGTTTTGAATGCAGAAGTGACCCCGTCTCGTCTCGGCCCGGGGGGATCGCCCGCGGGTCACACACAGGGAAGTCTGACTCAGAAGAGGGCGGATGGGAGCCTCTGTAAAATCAGTCAACAAACAGAACAAAGGCATTCTCCAGAGAGCCGGGCGGCCTTCCCCCTGGTCCGGAGACGCTTGCCATCAGCGCCACCTCCACGGAGCCTCTGGGTCCGGCCCTGTCCGCCTCTCTACACTTCCCTCCCGGCTCGGGCCGGGGTCCCTCTGAGAAGCCCCTCACCGCCTCGGGCTCCTGCCTGCCCCCGAGCCCTGTTTAGATCACACTGCCAGGAGGTTAGGAAACTGATCGCCACCTCTCGGGAAGGGACCCTCAGTCAGCCACGCCTGCAGGGGCTCGGCTGTCTCCCCGTTCCAGAGGGAGCGGGTTTGGTGACAGCTCACTCACTCGGCTTCACTGTCCCGGTGGAGGGTGAGGGGCCGCGCTGCCTGCTGCAGGCCCGCGCCTCCCCCCAGCCCATGCCGAGGACCCTCTCAGCTCCCCACGGCACAGGTCTCCCCATGTCACCGAGCACCCCCGTTCCTTCCGGCCCAGGGCCCTGCTTCTGGGCACTCTCTCCACACATCAGGATGTCTGGGCCCCGCCACCTTGGGAGATAGGAACCCCAGCTTCCGCCGTCTGTGCTCCATCAGGTCACAGCGGTCCTGCCCTCCTCCGACCCAGTCCCCCTCCCAGGCCCTGTAACCAGGCCCAGCAGGCGTACCCAGGGGAGGCAGAGCCACAGCGCACAACCAGGAGACAGCGAGAAGGGCCATGGCCTGCAGCCAGCGAGGAGACCAGGAGGACAGGTCCAAAGCCGCGTCCTGGGGAGGAAGGAAGCGGGGACTGGATGGGGCGCTCATGCTTGGTCGGACTGGACAGCCTCGCCTCCCTGGAGAGGCAAGCGCATTCCAGTCCCACAGAGAGAGAGAGCATCGCACTTCTCCGGACAGTGCGTCTTTCAAACGCAGCCAGGTCGTAGCATGGGATTACAGTGAGCAAAGGCTGTGTAGCTCTGGGTGGCTGTTCAACCAGTTCCTTGCGATCGACTCTGGAAGACCTTATTTGAAACAAAACACACACCAGGCATGGTGCATACACCCATAATCCCAGTGCTCAGAGGCTGGCGCAGGAGAATCGCCTTGAATTTGAGGCCAAGCTTGGCTACACAGAAAGACCCTGTCTCAAAAAACACACCTTGAAGGGACACACAGCTTCTCCCCGCCAAGCACAGGGGTTTAAC
>RJWM01025325.1:0-29463 GCA_004363535.1 Dasyprocta punctata | reverse complement strand
TATTCCAGTAGTGAATCAAAATAAACATAAATTTGGTGTACATTTACTTCTAATTAGGCATGTATATTTCCATTTGTACATATTTGTGTTGTCATGAAAAGTTTACCTAGAAAGTTATAATCCAGATTAATGGAATGTAACTGCCTGGCAATGAACCCACTTGGTGGTAATGAATCTGGTCTCCATCATCCTTATCCTTTCTCTGACAGCTGGTATATGAGGTACATTTAATAGCCTGTTTTAAACCTATGGAATGTGCTTTTATGTTTTTAAAAATGTAAGTGCCACTCTGTCTACCTCCCCAGTAAATTCTTCCAGATTCTTTGATTAATTGCTTGGCTTATAGGCTAATTTGTAAGGTATCATAGATTAATTCAGGTGTGTCTACCATAATTTTCTGGCATCCTGTTATTGGACTTCTTTCTTAAATAGTTTATTTTTAGTTCACTCTGATCAAAAATAATACAAATATTTCTAACTTGTTTGGGATGTTTTCAAGATTTCTATGTGCATCAAAAACATTCAGTATTAGGAAAAATACATATTGATTCTGAAATCATATCTATTAAAAAAAGAAACATATTGAATAGTTTTTATATTTAATTCAAACAAAAAACAAATATAATTATTGCTCGGAAAATTTCAATAAATATTGAATTGTGGTGTGAAATACACTATTTTCAGTTTGTGCTAAAATTATTTTAGTCTTATAAGATTTAGATTTGGATCTATAAATATATATATATTATTTATTCATATAACATTTCATGAATTAGTTCATAATTAACATTGTAAAAGTGTAAAAACAATGTTTACATCTCAGGAATCTGTATCATGGTTTATCTCAATTTAAAAAATAAGCATAAATATAAGTAAATAATAAATATGATAAGTAAAATAATTTCAAATACATCATTAATATACAGAGAAATTTATATATGTGTACATAGAGAGAGCAATTAAAATAGTGGATATTGAAATTGCAACACTGCCATTAACCACTCTCTAGATACTCTCTTTGCTTTCAACATACTTACTCCATCATTTTTGCCACTGTCTTAAGCAGTTTTGAAAATTCTCTGTCATGCCTGTCATCTGATGTTTCCTGGTTGCCTTAATATGCTGAATCAATTCAAAACTTTGATCATTCATAGTCATTCTGACTTAGAGGAAGAGTCAGCATTCCCCTCGTGCCAGATCCAGTGAATAACTTCGATGAGGACAAACCACAATGGTCATATTTGACAGTAATTGTCATGGTAATTGTCTTGCTGTGGGATAAAACTGTTTCCCATTTGTTGGGTCTTTTTTTTTTAATATTCATTGTTTCTTAAATAATAAGCCCGTATAATATTCAGAGTTCACTGCAGTGTTGATGGATAAAAACTCAGCTTGAATAATTCTTTCAAGTTCAAGAAATACAGTCAACATCTCCTCGAATTGGGATCTTGATTGATTCACTTGATTCATTCAGTTCTTCAAAAGAAATGAATATTTTCCACTGATAACTCATTTTTACTCAATAGATGAAACTGACAAAAAACAACACAGGCAATTTTAAAAACACATTTAATATACTTGATCTAGTGGATAGGTAAAAGATGTTGCAGCATCTGAAGAGACTATTATTTTCTTACTTGTCTGAAAATTGAGTATATACCAATTTTCAAAAAATAAAAATAAAAAAAAGTAAAAAAGTAAAATTCAACACAAAAAGTTATAGGGACAAGTTAATGACTTCCTGAGTAGAAATCCAACAGTTTTTAAAATAATAACAAGAATCAATGTATGGGATCAGATAAAATTAACAGTCTTCTTCACCACAAGAGAAAAATTAAAGAGTAAAAAGACAATCTATACACTAGGAGACAATCTTCTCCAACTTCCTTTGACAGACAAATACAAATCAGATAATATTAAAAATTTAAGAACGATAACACCAAAGGAACAAATAGCCTAATCAATAACTAGGCAGATAATCTCAACAGATACTTCTCAAAAGAAGAAACACAAAAGGCCAATACATACATGGAAACAATTTTCTATTTCTTTTAGAGAAATTTAAATGAAAGTTACACTGAGATCTCATTACACTTCACTTAGAATGTCTATCATCAATTCAAAAATTAATAAATGCTAGAAAGGATATTCAGAAAGAATAAAAACTTCTATCCCGTGGATGGCAATGGAAATTAGTATAGCTGTTGTGGAAACAGTATAAAGAGTCCTCAAAAGACTAAAAATAGAACAGTCAGATGATCCAGTCATACCACCCCTCAACACATACCAGAAACAATCAAAGTCTGCAACCTCCAGAGATAACAGATTCTCATGCTCATTGCAGCATAATTCACAATAGGCAAGCTGTGGAATCAGTTTAAGAGCCCATTAGTGGGTGAATGGATAAAGAAAATTCTATACACATTCAGGGATAAAGAAGAACAAAATCATGTCATTTGCAGAAAAATGACTCTAACTAGAGATCATCACGTTAAGCAAATTTAGAACACTTAGAAGACATCATGTTTTCCCAAAGATGTGGCATCTAAAGGGAAAAATAGACAGTATGAAATAGGAAGACAATTAGATAAAAGGGAGAGGATCATGAGGAAGAGAGGGGGAGAAGGGAGTGAGGGGGAAGGATAGACCTTTTGCAAATGGAAGAAGGATCAAGAGATGGAAAGGAGGAGGAGGGAAGAGAGGAACAGAGAACATAAATTTAATTAAGTTTGGTATTTATATGTACCAATTTTCCGTGATTAATATAATCATTATATTCTACAAACATGTATGATTAAAAATAAAAATATGTTTAAAATAACATGAAAATATTAAATTAGGTTATATGGATATATGAAACCGAATGTTTCTGGATAATTTAGATGGACTAGTAAAATATATCTAAATAAGTAATTTCAACAATTGTCAAAGAAAATTTGAAAATTTTCAAAGGAATTGATAGATTACTAAAAATAAGCAAAACTAAGGTAATAAACATCATTCACTTCGTGAAAGTACTCTAATAAATAAAAGACAGATCTAATTGATTAAAATACAAATTAGAAAATCATACTTATGGGAAAAATTGAAAAAATAGCTTGAGGAAAATTTGTAGACATTGCTCATAGACTGTTAGAAAAAGAATGATAGAAAATAGGTGAGCTCCCATTGATCAGTGCATAAGAATAAGAACAGAAAAATAGAGGAAATAAAATAATAGCAATAAAATATTCATATATTGTAGAGAAATCAAAGCCAGTGGACAACATTCATGATATGACGACCTTTTTCTGAGTTAGTATATTTACCTAAAAAATTTCAAAAATAAAGTATAAGTTTAGGAATACAAGACAAATTCATTATCAAAATTGGAAAAAAAAAGATAACCAAAGCTCTAAATCTAGCAAAGTACTAAAAATAAAGCAAACAAAAATACAAGAAAACTAGAAAACAAAACAATGACCATAGTCATTTTCATTTTTATCACAAGTGACAAGAGAAAAATTGCTTTCATATTAGACTCTACTAATGTAATTAATGACATTAACAGAACAAAAAGAAACAGGGCAAGTAGTCATTTCAACATATACAAAAATTAATTGGAGAATTTCAAAACTTATTCAAAGCAATAGCATTTTGGAAACCAGAAAGTAAATCACTTTTTTACTCTATAGCTAAACATAGATGATGATAAATTGAAAACTTCCCCTCAAAGCAAAAAGAACAAGAGAAAGATCACTGCCATTAATTCTATGCAACAGCATTCTGTACGTGCTTGCCAGTGAAAAGGAAAGACTAAATTAAGATTTAGGTAAAAAAAAAAAAAAAAAAAAAAAAAGCTCTTACTACTCTCTAGTGTCCACTTTAAGAATCTCAGTGTATTCCTTAAAATCTTACATAATCTATTGTTATTATAAGTGATACATTTCTAAGTTATGTTTTGTTTTATGTGTTTAAGAATTTAATTATTTTGTATTTTACCTTTTTTCTATCACTGTTGCAATATTTTTCCATAGTTTTTGATGTATCTAAATTGGCAATGTTTCCTATAGAACATTTAAGATGTAATTCCTTCCTAGAATTACCTAATCTTTCAGTTTTTTCTACACAATTTTCTGGAATGTAAACCTTGAAATGACTAAAGTATACTTAGAAGAGCTTTTCAACAAAGATACATACGTCCAGCCAGGCACAGTGGTGCAGACCTTTCATTCCAGCATGCTGGGAGCCTGAGGCAAGAGGGTTGCAAGATGTAGCCCAACTTGAGTAACTTAACAATTTAGCAAACCATGTCTCAGAATAAGAAATAAAAACAGGGTGGAGATGTAGCTCAGCAGGAAGACTGTGGATTTGATCCGTTGTAATACACATTCATATAGATGAATTTTAAGTCTTCTATGGGTTCACAGGAATATGTAGATGGTTATTCATCTTTAATTACAGTCTCCGGTTTTTAAGGCAGATTCCTATTCAAGGAAAAACAGTCTTCAGTTAAGTAATGTTGCTATTCGTCCTTTTACTATTCACTTCACCAATTAAAGGAGGTACTTGTGCAATTGTAAAATTGAATACTTTATGTATATTCCTGATCCTTCTGCTAATATCCTAATTGCTATTCAAGATATTAGATAGCAAATCAATTACATGGCAGATTCTAAAATTTCCTGGCTTTTATCCTTTTCCTCCTTATGGGAAGCCATTACTAGCTCCTCTTGGTGGAAAACTTTGTTAACTGTACTCATAATAATCCTGTTGATTCCATATTTTAAAATTTTGTTTACAAAAATAAAAATAATAAAATAATAATAAAAAATTAATATAGATGAAGAAAATCAAATTAAGAGATGTTTCAGATGTGATAGTTGATCTTCATAATCTATTTTAATATTTTTCTTTTAAGCGTCAAAATATGTCTGAAAGTAAGTATGTTCTAGGCTCCCTTGTAAATACAGGTTAAGTTTCCCTAAAAGGGCCATGTATGCTAGTGGCATGTTTTGCCTGCAGTAACTGTCATGATGGCAGAGACTGGGCTTTTCTCTTTCCTTTTGTTCTTACGTGTGGCTGGATTTGGATTTATTTTTGAAATTTAACCATAATTAGAAAGCAGCTATTGAGTTTGGAAAAAAAACAGATGCTTCAATGACCACAGGGTGTTTATTTATACGCGTGGAACGTTGACCATCGCGTGAAATCCCTCTGCCTCGTGGCTTGTCCGCGGGCTTGTCTCAGGCGCTCGGTGTTTTTCAGACAAGGGCGGCTCCTTCGTGTTCTTGAAGCCGGCTTTACTCAAGCCTTGCACATAATTGATCTCCAACTTCATCTGCTGCCCACAAACGAAGTCGTTTTGTTAGGGAATCACCATAGGGTCTCATGCTTGTAAAACTGATATACCAGTTCCCACACATCTACTATTCACTTATATGTGTGTTTAATATACATTATTGTGTTTAATATATTCTTATTTTAAAATTTAATTTTTCTTTATTCATAGATGAATTATATTTTGTGTAGTGCACATAAATCAGTTTACAAGAAATGATGGGATGTTTGAGATAATCTTCCACTTTGTATCCCAGGGTACCTCGGCGTTCATGATCCTCATGCTTCAGCCTCATGAGTGCTGGGATCATAGGCCTGTGCTATGATATCCAGCTCTGGGGAGCTATTGAAAATGAATAAATGTCCTAAAGAAGAAAGTTTATCGCTAAAGTAGCAGTAAATTTGCTAATTTAGTACCAAACTCTAATGGATTCTTACAGTAGATCTACAATTAAAGTGAATATATATATGCACACACATATGTATAAATATTCAAATATATATCATGAATATTTATATTGTATATCTACGCAGAACAGATGTCTCATTAATAAATGTTCTAGTATAATGTTATGCCCAATATTTTATATTGTTTTTTAAATTACATATTCTAAGTATTTGGAGACTGAATCATATAATGAATTGAGGGAAGCACCCTTGTTAAAAATCTGGAGAATATAAAAAGGTATTGCTTTGAATAAAAAATCTCATGTTCAAAGACAATGGCAGGTGACTCCTGCTTATGTTTTCATTCTTTTTAGTTGTTTAGATAAGCCTGTTTCTTTTAAGGACTTGCTCCTGACAGGTGCATTTGTGTATTTCCTTTAGCAGTGCATTTTGTGCAAAACATTGGTCTTCATAAATATTTGTGGAGCACAGTGTTGTAAACCAGTAACTATGTTAAAACAATGTTAGTGTATCTTTTATATAGTAGCCTCATCTAACTTTGAGTTAATTGGTATGAATTGTCTGTGATAGATGGGTTATATCTTCATTTCTGAATCTGGAAGCCCAAAGGACAGATTGGAGTTTTGTAAATAAACCAAGATAGTTAAGTACCTTCTGTAAACTCTCTGTATGATAGGTTCCAAAGTACTGTTCTCAGTAGTCATATATATCTGAATAAGAACTTATAGTCCACCAAATATCATCACAATCTTGAATTCCAATTCATTTTCCAAAGACTAAATATAAGAGGATGAATGGACATTTCATTCAGCTAGAATTATCGTAAGAGTTGATGGGTTAACTGTATGTATCAAGCACCAAAATTCTCAAAGAATGCAGGAATTTTCTAAAAGCTTTATCAACATACATATATTTACACATAGCTAACTTTTAGAATAACTGAAAAAATAATCACAAATATTTATTTTCATATGAAATCAAATTATTTATATTCCATAACAACATTATGCAAACAATAAATTTGTAACTAAATGATGGAATACTTGGTAAGTTAAAGGATGAAATTATGGTTTTAACTAGTCCTTAATTTCTTCTAAGTTATATCATAGTCACATACATTATAAATATTGTGAAGTAAGAGCAACAACTCTGATAATCAAAACTGTTTGTTAGGAAACTTTGGTTAAGATACAGCATCTTCTGGCTCCCAGGTATCCTTAATATCTGTTTTTTCTGCTTGCATAACACGAAATCTATATAGCAGCCTACATTTCAGTACCTTTCCAACCTTCCGCATCTAAACATAGACTTTTAGCTATCCTAAGAATCCTCAGTTAAAAGGTGATTTCTACTTCTAAGATTAAGTTAAAAAGGTTTGTCTACCATTCCTGCGGCTCTGCCATCCCCCCACTTGGATGGCAGCCAGCACTAGATCAATATCTTTTGACACAAAGTTGGCAGCCACGTGTTGGGAATAACAAAACTGCCTAACCAATATTGAACTCTATCCATTAGGGTTCTTGGATATGAATTTGTATTTTGTTTTAAGCACAGTATTGAATGATCTTTTTAAAAGCAGCCTATCTCATCCTACCTCATATATGCTGTATATAAAGTTTTATTTTTATTCATCGTTTCCTATAAGCATCAGCTTACATGACAGTTTTGAATTCTTAACAATCAGTTGACTTTAGGTTTACAATTTCAGTTGGATGCAGAAATATTCTAGCTATTTTTTGTTTCATTAACTTCTTTGAAATTTAACAGTGACACTTGGCTTTGTAATATTTATACCTAAGAAACTTCTGTTTGATGAGCTAAAAGTGAACGGCAAAATATCAAGATTTATGTAAGCCGACAGTATAAAGAGGACACGGGTCCCCAGTCAACACATAAATGAAGTTCTCGCTGTTAACCACATTGCCATTTGTTTAGCTTGGATTATATCTATAAATATCTATTTCTCAAGCTATTTTCCACCTCTGTTAGCAGTTCTTGTAACATGGGAAACTGAGAAATATGTAGAGCAAGACAGAATTGAGGACAGATGTAAGGTTTTGGATTCAGCTAGTACTGCCGAGAAATCTCAGATAACTATACCTAAAATCACTGACACATTTCAAATTAATCAACAATTGACTTGGGGTTGATGTTGCAAAGGATACATTTTTGAACAAAATATATGGAACCTCCAACAATTCCTATGTTTTGAGTAGGGCTAATATTTTCTTAAATTGCTACTCATTCCAGTCCCAGTATATATGCACTCCAATAATTGTGTAATATCAAAGGAATATCAAGCACGCAAAATGGATGAAAGAACTCATTCCATACATGTCCTTCTCATGTATCCTTGGAAATATTTTTTGATTTCTTTTACACTACATTGTGAGTTTTATGAAGGTAACAACCCTGCCTGGTCATGAAATTTGTATTAGTAAATATCTATACTTGGATAGTTGAGATTCTCCATAATAATCAGTTTGATTTTTTTAGTCACAATTTTGTGAATATTGAAACTGAATATTTCATTTTTTTTTTGCATTGCCTATGAGAATCCTTACCATGTATATTGTTACACTCTCTCCCTTATAGTGTCTACCTGCTGACCTCTACTGTACTTCAGCACTCCAGTGGTTTCTCTTCAGTCTTATTGGCTCTAACTATATTTTATCTTTTAACAATGAATTTGGAAGACCTTCTTAGCTCACATTCATAATTATTTCAAAAGGTCATTCCAACACAATTCAAGATTTGTGATTTTAATTAAACTTCCACACTATACCTTTCCATCTTCCATCTGGCCTTTTGTTGAGGTTCTTGAAGAAAAGAAGTGATGGTGTCTCTTCATTTTTTTTCTTTCCTCACTTTTTTTTAACACCCTTGGTTAATAAGATCTTCCCTAAATTTTCACAACTAAAAAGATGTGTAGCTCAGTGGTGCAGTACCTGCCTGGCAAGCACAAGGTCCTGAGTTTGATTCCTGATTAAAAACTAAAGCAAAAACAAAACAAACAAACAAAAAAACCCTCAACTTTAAAAATAAAAAGGTTTTAGCCAGGCATAGCCACCACTCCTTTAATCCCAGCACTCTGGAGGCTGAGAGAGGAGGATCCTTGTGAAATCCAGAGCAGTCTGGGCTACAAAGTGAACTCAAGGCCAGCCTGCACTTCATAGTGAGACCCTGTCTCAAAAAAGTATAGCTAGGAATTTAGCTCAGTGGCATAAGCACCTCTCTGGCAGGCATGAGGTTATGAGTTCAATTCCAAGTACCAAAAAATAAATAAACAAATAATAAAAAGGTTTTATAACTTCTCAGTAAGTCCTTAATCAAGAATTTTACACAATGACTAAAAATGAAGTTCTATCCTGTTCTGCACATGGCGATATCTTAAAATAATATATTAGTTTAGAATTGCAAAATTGCCATAGTTCACCAGTTTTCTTATTAAATCCCTTTGAAATGAGATTTATCATCATTTCCACCTAAATAAAAAAATCTTTTTATCTATATGTGAAAACTGTGTGTCATCCTTGCAACTTGTTTAGTCCATTAGAATATTATAAAATAAAACTTTACACATTTTTTCCTTTTCTCTTCAACCAAGTTGAGGTAACGCATGAACAAGCACAGGATTGGCTGAGTATGTGTGTAAGACATATGACTTCCCCCTTCATTGCTCTGCCTGACACAATTCAGGCCTTCACATACATCAGTGTGGGCATCCTGGGCCTCTCTGTGTTAGCTGTCCTGCAACTGGCTGCAGTTGCTCACAGCTGTATGAAAGAATCCTGCTATGAATAAAAGAAAAAAATTTTTTTTTCTGATTTAAACCCTAATTGTCAAACCAGAATACTACAAGTTGATGATTGTTATTTTAACCTACTATATTCAGATTTGTTTGTAAGACAATAGCTAACAGACACACTACATACTGATTTTTTTTTTCAAAGCATTATTCATTTGGCCCAAATATTTTGCAAAACTTCCAGGTCAAAATCACACTTTTAGAAATCTGGTGTAAGTAAGTGTAGGATATGTCATTGGTATGATCATGGTTTGAAATAATCAACTTCAAATGATACCAGACAGGGGAAAAATCATTTTGAGGAAAGTTAATTATATTCTGGTTATACAAATGATTTCTTAGAAATGCATACCAGATAATTAATAAATTTACCTCTGCTTGTAAATATTTCTTGAAATATATAAATATAGAAAACACTGAAAACATTTATAATTGTTAAGTCTAGATATTGGGAGTCTTACAATATTATACATAATTTTCTGCTTGAGTGATCTATTAACTAAAAATGTTGTTGTTTTTTCTTTAAATGGATCGTTTTTCTATCTCCCTATTTCAAATGACTTTCACTGCTACTAAATCTTGAACTACAGCCTGGCTTCTGAATTTTAAACTTAGAACATATTCACAAGTCTCCATCTGAACTCATATTCAAATGGTTCAACAAAAAGGCCAACATCTAGATAGTGAATAAAATAACATTTTGACTTTTTTTAGTTTCTGCTGTCTCTCTATATTATATATCAGTTAATTATACTCAAATGGCAGATAATTTATTGGTACATGTTATTATATACTTAACGATCACATTCATCATAAGGAATTTGTAGATATATATGATATGTATCTGGATTTTTCTTTTTTACCCGTTCCCCTTCCCGCCCGTCAGGCCCATTTCCACTTCTTATTTGCAAAAGCTTTGTTTCCATTGTTTTCAGTTTCTCTTTTTTGCTTTTCCCTTTCTTATCCCTTCCCCCTTCCTAATTTCCCAACCCATTTAAACATGTTCTTCCTATTTCACAATATCTATTATATGTTCTGGTTCTTATTTACACTTTTGGTTTCTCACATCAGAGGAAAAAATACAATATTTACACATGTTTCTGATTTATGTCACTTAAAATTATGTCTCAAGGTTCATCCATTTACCTAAAACAGTGTCTTCTTTATGCCTGAGTAGTACTCTATTGTATAAAAAAAGTCCTCATTTATTTTATTCATCCATCAGTTGATGGGTATTTGGGCTGTTTCCAAGAATTAGCTTCTACAAACTACACTACTATAAACATGGGTGTGTATCTTTCATTGTGATACGATGCTTTTAATTCTTTTAGGAAGATATCAAGATGGGAAGAGCTGGGTCAAATGGAATCTCTAGTTTTAGTTTTTTGAGAAATCTTCACACTGTTTTCTACAGCATTTACTGTAGTTTACACTCTCACCAACAGTGGAGAAGGGTTCGTTTTCCTCCACTGTCTCCTAGCATTTGTTTTTTGTTTGATCTCTTGGTAATAGCCATTCATTCTAGAGTGAGATGTAGCATCAAAAATGAAATACTTAAGAATCAATCTAACAGAGGAAGTAAAAATTTTTTACTTTGAAAACTACAGTATTCTGAAAAAGAACATCAAATAGGATATCAGAAAGTGGAAAGATATTCCTTCCTCTTTGGTAAGAAGAACCAATATAGTGAAAATGGCCACAATTCCAAAATTGTTAAAAGGTTTTAATGCAGTCCCAATCAAAATATCAACAGCATATCTCACAAAATTAAGAGAAAACAATCATAAAATTCATTTGGAATAAGAAGAGACATAGAATAGCAAAACATTCTGGGCAACAAAGGCAAGAAAAGCCCTACCATAATAACCTCACGTGAAATTATACTATAAAGCTACTGTAATAAAAATGACATGGCACTGGGGAAAAAAATTCAAGAATCAGTGGAACAGATTGAAGTTTCAGAAAAAACAAATCCAAATACACTCTACCACCTTATCTTTACAAAGGAGTCAAACACATTCACTGGGAGGAAGATAGTCTCTTTAATAAATGATGCTGGAGAAGCAGACTTTCTATATGCCAATGACTAGAACTAGACCTGTGTTTCCCACTATGTACTAAACTAAAATCAAAATGGATCAAAGATCTAACTTTTAAAGAGGAACACTAAATCTTCTGAAAGAGAATATAAATAGAACTCTTGAAGTTAGAAGTAGGCAAAGACTTTATGAACAAAGCCCTGATCACATGAGAAATGTTAAAAAGAATCAATAACTGGGATCTCATCTTAATAGAAAGCTTTTACACAGCAAAAGAAATCACCAACAGAGTGAAGACACATTTTTCTCATGTAGAGAAATATTTTGCTGGCTTTTCCTCAAGGAAGTACTGTCTAGAATACACAAAGAACTAAAAAAAAAAAAAAAAAAAAAAAAAAAAAAAAAAAAAAAAAAAAAAAAAAAAAAAAAAAAAAAAAAAAAAAAAAAAAAAAAAAAAAAATAAAAAAAAAAAAAAAAAAAAAAAAAAAAAAAAAAAAAAAAAAAAAAAAGTACCACTCAGATTTAAAGATCTGCTTTCAAAATAGGCATCTGAAATGAATAACACTTCTCAGATGAAGAAGTAGTAAATACAAAAATATTCAAACATCAGTGATCATTTGAAAAATGCAAATTAAAACAACACTGAGATTCCATCTTACTCGAATTGCAGATAGAAGAATAGCAAATACATAAAATTTCATTGTTTCTGTAGATCAAACTTACTGTGTGTCTACCTTCTGTCATTTCAGATACATTTACTTCATGGTCCAATCAGAGTTATGCTCAATGATCACAAATTATGAATTAACCCTACTATTCATTGAGTGTTTCATCACAGTGATTGAAATGCAAACTAAACATTAGTATCATTATAACTTCTAAGGATAGAGTAAAACTTGTCAGGTAATTGTGAATGTAATAAGGAAACCATGAAGTTGGCCCAATCAGTGTGATTAGCACAGTTCTGGGAAAGAAAGTTGAAAAAGTATTAAATGTTGTGTTCCAGAGTACAGATGTTTATGTTGAGGAAAAAGAATAATAATCCTTCATTAGTTTAGAAGAGACACAGTCAAAACAGGATAAGAATTACTAACCTGACTGTAATAAATTTAGTATGATGTTTGTAAAAAAGAAAAAAAAAGAACAAGAAATACAGCGAAAGTAAAATTTATGTCTTGGCAGACAAAGGTAATTGGAGAGTTACAAACTTAACTAAACATTGCATCCTAAATATTACTTAAAACTACATGATTTGGCAATGAAAAATATCTGGATCATTTTTGATCTGCTAATAGACTGAATGGAAGAATTTACCTGGTTAGAAATTATCAAAATCTTTAGACCTAAATGAACAGAATGTTAATTTTTCTGAGCTCTTAGAAAGGAATAATATAAATTTATAAATTAGAAAAAAATCTGTGAAGCTGTTCACTTTTAGTAAATACATTCAATCATATACCACCAAATGTAATAAATATAGAGAACATAAAATAAAATAATTTAATAGTGTGTATCATATTATAGAATATTTCTTTCAATTCTCTACTAAGATGCTAAGAATTTTTTGTAGCAAAAGGATAGAGGACAATATATCTATGCCAAGTAGAAAATTTATTTATACGAGATTGACAAGAGAATGTCTTTAGTAGAGTAAGAGTACAGAGATTTAACCACTTAAAATCAGTTTTATTGATGCATAGCTAAAATGTTGCTTGAAGTCTAATTCATACCCAGAAAATGATGTACATTTTTGAAACTTGAAAAACAAGTAAAGCTCTTTAGTCACATTTATGATATTTGCTCCATGATTTTATAGTCTTGGAGAACAACAATATGGGCAATAAATTCAATCTGTTAAGAATTTTGTCTCACATATTAACTGACAAAATATGTGCTTAAAATTTTTATGACTTGTCTACAAAAAAATTAACCACACTCTTTCTACTTTTACTCTGAATCAAAAGAAAAGAAAAGAAAAGAAAGCTTTTGAAAAATTTATTATTAAAAGTTTCCATGCAAAACAAATCATTGCGTAATGATTTTAAAATTAGGGAGTAAGCTGAGGAAGAAAAAAAAGGAGATTTTATTTCATATATTCAAGAATACCAGATGTCTATTTGTTGAAAATATGTCCAAATCAAATCCTGTACTTACTGTAGTACAAAAATGTGAATAAGCAATTAAGTATCATTCATCATTTTCTCACCACGAGTGGAAAAAATCGCATTTTGTTCCATTTTGTGCGTCTGAGTACAAAGACGTATCCCATCAATAATGATGGGAGTTGTCATCAAACATATTCCTCTTGAGTGTCCTGCTCTATGCAGACTGCTCTGCATGATGGAAATTGATAAAGTAAAAATCTGGCTTTCTCTTTTCTTACCTCCAAGTTTTTATCCCTCGCTATGTGATCTGAATTTTGAAAATGAGAAAATATTAAGACTTTCCCAGTTTAGAGCATAAAGAAATTATTTGCAAATTTTATTTTCTAGCAGATTACCTTTTTGCAGATTACCATTTTCTAGAAAATGGTAGCTCCTTTCTCTAGAAGAACTTCATTTCAATGAAGAAAGATATTTTTATGACTAAGGAAATTATGGTAATTTGTATGGCAATATCTCTCCATATGATACCAACTGCTACACTAGTGAATCGTGAGTAGATTTAGGTACGAAAAAGAAGAAAAGTCTAACCGTGTGGCACAGTGGTATAGCACTTCCTAGCACACGTGTTGACCTGGATGTCAATCCCACTATTGGACAAAAATACTAGTGTTGTACTGGGTAGTAATTCAACAGCAGAATTACCACTGTAAGCATGATATTTAACTTTTCTAATTTTCAATTTCTTTAATTTTGAAAATCGTTATAATAATTGCCACATTACAAAGAGAATCATGAGATTTATATTAGTTACATATATCACTAAATTTAAAGCATTCAATATTATTCTACTTCTATTCAATAATATTTTAAAATATTTTTATATGTTTGTTATACTGAAATGATTTTTGTCTGCCACAATGCAGAAGATATTATTTCCACAGTCTAAGATAAAATTCAACTTGATGCCCAGAACTGCCTATTTAAAACTGAAATTTTATTTACTTTTTGGAAAGTTCTTCTTTATATTTCATCAAATGTATTCATTCTGTGAAATAGAAAAATACCTTTTTTGAAGTCTCATTTTGCCCTTTAGATTATAATTTAATTAGGAATTAGATCAGTATTGTATTAGCGGTATAAAGTATAACTTCCACTTTCAGGACAGAAGTACTCAAATAAAAGCAGATATTTTTATTTCTGGCCAACCTTTCCTGTTGACTTTTGATTGCATGTAGTAAAATCAATATTCTTTCTGCAAGCTTACCTCAAAGTCAAGTATCCAGAAATACCACATTTCATTGGTTACCTTCTCTTGTTTCCTCTATTCTCTATTGCAAGGGGTGAAATTAGCATCATCTATTATTTGCATGTGTAAAGTACTTTGACTACACCAGAGAAATTCTCTGCTATGTTTCACCTAACTGCATTTATTTATAGGTTTCCAGTTGACATTTCTACCTTTTGAGATCAATTGCTCTATTCCTACTGCATTTTCTAGAACAAGGACCAAACTGGAGCCTAAACTGGAAGAGTTTACCTGACAATTTAATTTCTGTCTCTCTTTTTTATAACCTTCATAATCTACTTTGTTTTACTGCCACAGACACAAGGTTTAGTAATCTGTTTAACTTTCATAGATGTTAATTTTCCCAATGTAAACCAGAGACAATAAGGAAAATGCAGCCTTCCCAGAGATTGTCTCAAACATCGAGTGAACTGCATTTTTCATCCCTCTATACATCCATCAATCCATCCAGCCACTGTCTATCCATCCATTCACCCATTTATCCATGTAGTGATCTATCCTAATAGTTTTTTCTGTCAAAAATTTATCACTAAATAACAGCTAATGTTTTCTCTCTTAAATAAAGACTTTTCTTGGTTTCTGGAGAAACAAGGAAACAAACAATAAATCTGTCTGACACCATTATTGCTTACTACCAATCATGTAAAATGAAACAACATATTAATATTGATGCTACCCAGAAATAAGCTTCTTATTTATTCCTTTATGAGGATATACAGTATAATCATAATTGCTGTCTTATTATGCTATAATAAACTCATGGAATCGTGAAACTCAGAAAAGTGAGCATATGCTAGTCTGTGCATATATTAAAAGTATGATTCTTGCTGATCAATAAAGATAAAAATAAATCAGGCTTAGGCATTCTTAGAAAATGAAATTATCATTTAAATTAATTTTGATGATGAAATAAAGAGTATACTTACTACTTGCAAGATACAAATTAAGATTTGTGCAAATTTATTTGGTCAAGCATGTATAATCATTTGCTTAGATTAATGTTGTGAAGTCTTGCTTTGACCAAATATTATCTTTTGAAATGATTTTTTAGCTCATAAGATATGTCTATTAAACATTTTCATGACAAAGCTTTGCAGTAATTTTTCTCAAATGCAGGTTTCTGTTCTCCCTCACTGAACAGTTCACAGTTAATTTATTAATGATTTTACTGTTCCAGAAGTTTATCGTATATAAAATTACTTTTTCTTGGGTTATGTTTGAGCTTTCATATCAATTCAGTAGAAAAAATAAAGTTATACTGCAACTATTTTTGTAAATGTTATCTGATAAAATTTTTGTCTGTAGGGCTATAAATTGATATGTATTTTTAATTATTTCATGACTCATGAATTTCAATATTAACGTGATAGATTATATTTTTCAAAATGCAATATTGTAATATTAATTCCCAATGAATTAGTTTATGATGTGGCATGATTTACTAGATAATCATAATCCACTGTTATTCAGAATAAAATAAAATTAAGTAATTTTAAAAATGTAATCTTTATTGGTAACTATCAATCAATCAATATTCTCCTGCTTTCCCATGCTTGTTATCTTCTTCCTAGATATTTAGACTCAGGGTGACCTGAACAGCAGCAAGGAACTTGGGCAAGTACACTGTTGCTTTTGTATATTAGCCTCTGTTGATGCTATTAGACCCCTTGTTTTTTTGCACAGCTCCTTCAGTGTTCCAGTGATATAGGCTCATTTTAATAATTTCCATTTTTGGGGACCAGGCTTTGTTTTGTAGTTCCAGCTGGTCATGAATTTGCTATGTGGGCCAGGCTGTTCTTGAACTTGTGATTTGTTTTCCTTAGCCTCCTAAGAACCGGTTTAATAGCTAGCTCACAGCTGTATCTTGTACACTGCAGGCATCCTACTTTTTCAAGAATTGACCCTTGTGGTTTTCACAGATCTTCTCCTAGTTTCACATGTGAATTGCCCTCCCACTGCCCTTAGATTTATCCTCGAAGGCATTTCAACAGTGAGTTGTTCCCTGGACAGTTAGGGTGATATAGCAAACGTCCTCTCCCCAGATGTCTTTCATCAACATCTTGTGTCTCATCTATTTACATCTGTAGTTATGATAAATCTCCCCATGAGAATGTAATCTCCACAGGAAGGAATTTTCATTCTGTTCTCTGTTGTGTCCCTAGTATCTGGAATAGTATCTGTCATGCAATATCTGCTCAATAATCTTTATTGAAAGAATGGGCGAGAAAGGATAAAATTCAAAACGAAGTTAATTTGAGACAAATTTTGTTACTATTTCATGGGCTGTTCATATTTACTGTTATCTTATGGCTGTTTACATCCTCTTCTGTATAATATTTTTCTCAGCTGACTTTATGGCCTTGAAGGTTGCTCTTATATAGTATCAGAGGTGTTTTCATTATGTTCTAAGAAGCAAAACCTGCACGAACAATTTTCAGGTCTTTGCTGAGTCAGGCCTCATGTAGGCATCTTTTAAGAGCCTTTCCACAGTATATCTTGGAAACCAATATAAAATCTGCCCTGTTGTTTTTCTGGACATATCTGCAACTTCTCTCTTGAATCTTGTCTCATAGACATCATCTCACTCTACTTTATCATCCTGTTCTATTATTTTTACTTTTGCTATCCTTTCCAAAGCTTCATTTAAAAGAATTCAGATCTCAACTCTGAGCATTTGAGAAAACATATTTGTGAGCAAATATACTTATGCACTCTGTGCCTTTTATGCACTGATTTATGCACTTGGTGCATTTTATGCACTCATTATTCTGTTTCTAATTAAGCTCTGCACTTTAGAACTTCTTGCTCGTCTTCTCTGTGGTCTAAAGTTTTATGAACCTCTTCTTTTGTCATTATGATAGATCGCGTGCTCCATGCAGCTTCCAGTCAATTTTGTCACTTGTACGCTAGAGTACTAGATAATTTCAAATAGACATCAAGAACTAGTGCCTATTTAGTATGTAACATTTTTAAAAAATAAGGAAAATACGGATGCTTCCTGATAGTTTTTCACATGATTGTGAACTTACAATGCAAGTGCCAGGTTTTATTAATCTGTAATTATAGCATGTTTGCTTATAAAATTTTGGGTAAACTAGGTTGTGGTTTGCTCATCCATGAAATGGAATTTAAAGAGTACTACTTAGAGATTCTTCACTTACATATAAAACTCTTTAGTGGGACAGGGAGTCTGAGATCTAATTTTCTTTCCTTTTAACATGAACAAATACATATTAGCATGTATACGAAGTCAATTTTTAACAATAATTATGAAGTTATTTAAATAAATTGCCAAGACCAATAAATATAATTAAAATGGAAAATGAAAAATTTCTCTATTTTCCCCTTAAACCCATTTATCTTTCTCTTCTGAGGCTAAAATCATTCTACTGAGGTCTTACTTACCGTATACAATTTTGTGGTTCATTTTAGATTGTTGTATAACCACAAATCTAGTTCATATGATTAACGGTGGCAAAACAATAGTTATAACAGTTTGTCATTTTCTAGGCTGTGTTTGATGTTATTGTTATTACTAATTATACTACTTTAACCAACATGACATACTTTTTCTAATTAGTTTTTCTCTCTGGTGTACCAACACTATGATTGCCTAAGCACCATAAACAACACTATTGGCTAGTGCCACAGAACCAGGAGCTGGCCCAAGTAGGCAGCAACTTCTTTTCCCCAATAAATTGAAGAGACAGTGTTTTGGCTAGTGTGTACATGTCCCCCCTCATGCAGTCGTAGTTGTGGCTTCTTCAGAGCTGGTTGAATCTGGAGTATGTGATGCTGGGTTAGATTCATGGTGCAATGCTAGCCTCAAGGGCACTAAGATACAGGGTATCAATGCTGTCTGCCATAAGTAGCCTGGATAAGATGTAAGGGTTACAAAGAGCTGTAGTCCTTGCTTCATTGCTCTCACCTGCCTACTTGTTGTGGACTATTTCTGTTCTACAATGTCCGTCTGTCAGGTCATCCTTTCTTGTGACCAGCTGACTATGGACTGAAAACTCTACCAACTGTGATCCAAATAAACTTTCCCTCCTTTAAATCTGGGTTTGGGTATTTTGTCTTAGTAACAAAGAAGTAGGTAAGACAGGCAGGATTTTGTAACAGACTCAAAATTAGGAGGCTGGCTACCCATGGAAAACACCTCTGAGAGGAGTCATTTCATAAGGGTTCTGTATGCTAGCAATAAAGATACTTGTCATAAGTAATTTAGAAACATCAACAGAGGAGTCAAACTAAAAAACATAAAAATAGAAAATGAGGACACATGGCAGCATGATGCAATCCCAGACTTTCAGCTTGCAAAAGGCAAACCCAAGAGACAATGAAATGGGTCAACTTGAAAGACACCCATGGAGAAACTTGGACATGGAAAACACATAAATAATAAAGCAGATGAATGAGGCTTTAGAAAAAGTCAAATCAGAAATTATTTCTCAGATAACTACAGAGATGGTAACCATAATGAAAAACATGGTTAGTTTATAGCAGATACAGATAAAAATTTAAAGGAGCTTACAAAAATGATGGAATCCATAAACATCTAACAGGAGAGGAATGGAATCCAAGAAAGAGTCCAAAAAGTATCTAGAAGATTAAAAATTCCATTGAAAGTATATGCAACAAAATGAACCAAAATGTGATGAAAGAATACCAGATAAAGAAAACAGAATTGTTGTAAAGGACCATGAAAAGAAAGATTTCCTAAAAATAGCAGGGAACCAATAAACAAAACAAAATCAATCCAACAGTTGCAAGCTGATGCAAAGAAGAAAAACATAAGGTTGACTGGAGTCAATGAAAAAGCAGGTGATGTCACAAATAAAAAACACTGTTCACAGAAATAATGGCAAAATGTTTCCAGGCAGGGAAAACAATTTGACTTTCAGATAAGTGAGGCATACAGAACTCCAATTATGTGTGATTTAAAAAAAATCTACACCAAGGCCCAAGGCACATAATAGTCAAGATTCTAGTAATTCAATACAAGTATATTAAAAGCTGTCATAGAAAAGAAACAAATTGCCTATAAAGGAAAGTAAGAAGCACAGCAGACTTCTCAACACAAAATCTCAAATGAAGGAGATGTTAGAGCAAAGTAGTTCATGGAAGAAAAACAAAACAAAACAAAACAAAACAAAAAGCTCCAAACCAGATTGTTGTACCCTACAAAACTATCTTTCAAAACTGATGGAGAAATAAGATACTTCCATGATTAAGAATACCTGAGGAAACTCATAACAACAAAACAGCGCTTCGAAATATTCTTGAGGACACTGTAGAAAGAAATAACAAAGACTACAACACCATGAATCCCAATAGAATGAATTTACTAGGCAAGGCAAAAATTTAAACAGAGGGACAAAAAGATTATCAACAGAAAAATAACGTAACAAGGATAAATCAATACATATCAATTTAATCATCATTGTTAATGGTCTCAATTGACCATCAAAAACACTAGACTGATAGATGGCTCAAGAAGCAAGATCCAATAATATGCTGTGTATGAAAAACACATTTAATTCAGAAGGGAGTTATGGACTGAAAACTCAAAGGATGGAAAATAATATTCCATGTGACAGGAATCCATAAAAAAGCAGAGGTAGCTGGTTATTTACAGACAAAGTACATTTCAAGGCAAGACTGATTAAAAGAAGCAAAGGTCACTATGTCCGCATAAAGGGAACAATCCAACATGAACAGATAACAAATCATAAATATATAAATATATGTGCACCAAATACTTGTGAAAACCACTATTTAAAACAAATATTAATGAACATGAATAAAAACAAATAAGAACTAATAGAATTATAATGAGGAACTAAAATTCCCCCTTCACAAAAATGCAGATCTACTAGACAAAAAAAAAAAAAAATCAACAATGAAATATCGGAACCAAACATTTGACCAAATAGATGCAGGTGATATTTACAGAGTGTTCCAAATCAGAACATCAGAATACACATTTGTCTCAGTTGCACATGAGACATGCTCTAAAATAGAATAATATTACCTCATAGAACATCCTTAAATACATACAAAGAAATGGAACTTACCCCATTCATACTATCAGATCATAGTGCAAGGAAATTGGAAGTCAAGGGGAAAAGAAACCATGAGAACTTCATAAACATATGGAACTTAAATAACACCCTGTTAAAGATTCAATGATCTCAAACAAAATTAAAGAGGAAATTAGACACTTTGTATAATTAAACGATAATGCCAGAGTTATGGATTAAAAACTGGTGGGCAACTTAACACCAACTGAATTAAATCAGCAGGATGCTGGCTATAAATCGTCCACCTGAGGAAATTTACCAGCATAAAAGGAGACATGGAGTGGAAGAGTGTGGTTTTATGTGTTCTTCTAAGTGTTGTTGTTTGGAGCCATTGGTTCCCTGGGAGGAGCTTGTCATGGCTAGCTTCCCCAATATGAATATGGCCATTGTCATCAGAGGAGGTCAGGACCTTATACAGAGAATGGCTGTGGTTCACTTTGGAGGACCTCGGGTTCTTACTTTGAGCATTACTTCCTGGCTCTGGATGGAAAGACATGTGCTATTTAAAATCCAGGAGGTTTGTCACACTAGCTTCCCAACATGTACTCTTCTGTTCTCATCATTGGAGGAGCTCAGGACCTCACTGTCACTGAGGATGGCTGTAGTACTTTTCAGGGGAGCCCTGGTCCTCATTTTGAGCATCACTTCTTGACTCTACTGCAGAATCCTCAACCAACTGGCACAGATCCCTTACCCTTCTGGCATAGACTTTCTGGCTTCCACCACTGACCTTTGGGCCTTCCCAGTTCTAATATTTAAAACAAAAGAGTCATTATCATGACTCCGGTTGGACTTGTGGGAGGCACTGTCATGGGCTCTAGCTCTTCAGCTGGACTCATGCAGGACATTACTATGGGATCCAGGCTTTCAGCTGGATTTCCTAGGTCCTTAGTGTTGTGGATAGATCTCTTGTACTTTCTTTGCATTTAAATCTGAGTGACCATCATAAAATAAATAAATTCTGTATCCTGTATGTGATTTTTCTTCTTGCAACCCCTGACTACAACAGCCTGTACAACATAACAGAACTTATGGTACACAATGAAAGCAGTCTTACAAGGGACATTTGTAACCATTACTGCTTACCTCAGAAAAACAAGCAATCTCAAATTAACAATCTAATATTGAAGCTCAAGCTTCTAAAAAAGAAGAGCTAGTCAAGCCCAAAGCATTAATGAGGGAAGAAATTATAAATACCAGATTGGAAATTAATGCAATTGAGACTAAGCAAATGATAAAGAAAAAATCAATGAATGAAAGAGTTGGTTCTTTGAAAGATTAAATAAAATAGACAAACCCTTAGTCAACTTTATATAAAAAAGGAAAAAAAAGACTTAAGTCCATGAAATTAGGAATGAAAGGATGAAATCACAACAAATGCTGAAGAATCCAGAAAATTATCAACACCTACTTCTAGGAACTGTAGTCTAACAAGATGAAAATCACAGAAAAAATGGACAGATTTCTAGATACCTGTGAATTATTAAAGCTGAATAAAAAGGATATGAAGATTCTAAATAGACCAATATCAGTCAATGAAATTGAAGATGTAATTAAAAGCTCAACAAAGAAAAGCCTAGGCACTATCAGATTCTCTGCTGAATTCCAGAGGAAATTTACAGATGATATAATGCTTCTACTTCTCTGACTCTTTAGTGAAACTGAAAGGGAAGCAATACTTCCAAAATCATTCCTGAAAGCAAGCATTACCCTGACACCAAAATTAGGGAAGGATTCAATCAATTATAAGAACTACAGATCAATCTCCTTCATGAACATAAATGCAAAAATTCTCAATAAAATACTGTCAAAAGAATGCAGTAAATCATCAAGAATTTTGCGCACCATGACCAAGTAGGAGTCATCCCATGGATGCAAGAATGCTTCAACATGCACCAATCAGTAAATGTAATACACCATACCAATAGAGCTGAGAAAAAAAATCCATGATCATCTCAATAGATTCAGAATAATAAAAAAATCCAACACCTATTCATCATAAAATAAATTTTACAGAAAATTAGAAAAGACAGTTTAAAAACAATCTATGACAAACCAAGAGCCAGAACCATACTAAATGGACAAAAACTGAAAATTTTTGCTCTAAAATCAAGACCAAGACAGGGACAACTGCTGTCAACACTCATACTCAATATAATTCTGGAAATATTACCCAGAACAACAAGACAATAGAAAGAAATAAAAGCAATAAGGATAGGAAAAGAAGAAATTAAATTATCATTATGTGTGGATAACATGATATTTTCCATAGAAGACCGTAGAAACTTCAAAAAAGACTTCTAGATTTAATAACCAAATTCAGTAGTGTAGTTGAATACAAAGTCAACACTCAAAAAACAATAGCCTTTCTGTATGCGAATACAGAGCTAACCGAGAAAGAAATTAGAGGAAACACACTTTTGCAATACCACCCAGCAATCATTAAAATGACTTAGAAGTCAATCTAATGAAGGAAGTAAAAATCTCTACATTGAAATTTGCAGTGAGATTAAAAAGGATATCAGAAATTTGAAAGATATTTCTTGTTCATAGGTTGGAAGAACTAATACTGTGAAAACTGCTATACTTCCAAAATTGTCCTGGTTCTTTTTCTCGCATTGCTGAGATAAAATACATAACACCAAAAATTAAGGAAGGAAAGGTTTATTTAGGTCACAGTTTGTGATGGTTTTAGTTCATAATCAGTTGACTCCAAGGCAGGGTGGCATGGTACAGAGGCAACAGTTCAAAACAGCAGAAGACAGCAAAAGCAGCAAGCACAAAAGGTGGGGAAAGCAAGCCTCTTTCCTCCCTTTTTTTTTTAAGCAGGCTACCATTCCAACAGGGGTGCCCTCCTCTTCCACAGGCTGAGAATATTTATGAAGTAAGAACCCTGGTTCCCTGCTGAGTGGTGTAGGTAAAGTTCTAAACTTCTGAAGTTGAAGCAGTGTAACAACCATAACACGGATTTAATGCAATCCCATTCAAACTTCCAACAACATATCTAACAAAATTAGAGAAAACAAGATAAAATTCATTTGGAACCAGAAGAGATCTAGCATAGCAAAAGCAATTCTGGGGAACAAAGGCAAGGCAGGGTCCATCACAATACCTGACTTGAAATTATAGTACAAAACTACTGTGATAAAACAGTATTGAATCGGCAAAAACAAACCAACAAAAAAACAACAACAACAAAAAAATAAACAGAGTTGAAAATCAATTGAACAGATTAGAAAATGCAGAAAAAACTCATTCAGCCTATTTTTGACAAGTGAGCCAAACACCTTCACTGGAATAAAGACAGCCTCTTTAATAAATGGTGCTGAATACTGACTTTCTATGTGCTGAAGAATAAAAGTAGACATGTATTTCTCACCATGTACTAACTAAAATTGAAATGGGTCAAAAATCTACATATTAAAATAGAAACAATAATTCCGCTGAAAGATAGGATAAGTAGAACTCTTGAAGGCTAATGTAGGCAAAGACTTTATGAACAAAATTCTAATTGAAAAGGAACTATCAAAATGAACAACTGGGATCTTGTCTTACTATAAAGTTTTTGCACAGTATGAAAAACCCTCAACAGAGTATAGAGACTCACAGTGTGGGGAAAAATTTTGTAAACTGTCCCTCAGGTGAAGGATTAATATCTAGAATATGTAAATAATTTTAAAAATCAGAACCCTCAAATTTAAAGAACGAATCCAAAAATAGGCATCTGAAATGAATAGACACCTCTCCCATGAAGAAGTCGAAACTGCAAATGAATACGTGAAAGAGTGTTCAACATCACTGGTCATTCATGACATGCAAATCATCCCTCTCTCACCAAACCAATGTCTAGCATCAGGAAATCTACCAATGACAAATGCTGGTGGGGCTGTGGAGGAAAATGAACCGTTCTCCACTGTTGGTGGGAGTGTAGAGTGGTGTGACCACTGTGGAATCAGTGTGGAGATTCCTCAAGAAAACTAAAACTAAACATTCCATTTGATCCACCTCTTCCCCTTCTTGGTATCTTCTTGAAAGATTGAAAGCATCACACCACAGTGATACATATGCAATACATTTATAGCAGCACAGTTTGTAATAGCTAAGTCTTGAAAACATCCCAAATGACCATCAAAGAATGGGTGAATAAAGGGTTTTGTTTTGTTTTATTTTTGTGTTTTTCTTTGTGTGTGTGTATATTTTATGCAATTGAGTACTACTCTGCCACAAAGAGGGATAAGCTTGAGACATTTCTAGCTAAATGAATGCTCCTTGAGACCATACCCTTAAGTGAAATAAATCAGACACACATGTATAAATATCACGTGGTTTCTCTGGTATGAGAAATTGTAAGTGTAAATAAGAACCAAGATGCATAATAGATATTCTGAAATGAATAAAAAATGTTCAAACAAGAAGAGGAGAGGGAAGGAAAGAACAGACAAGAAAAAGAAAGGACAGAAGAAAAAAATAGAAACAAGACTTTTGCAAATAAAGAGGGGAAGAGGGGCCAAAGGGAGCCAAGAGCAATAACAAAAGAAGAAGTTGCAAGAGGTACCATGTACAGGTAGATATTCCCTGTGATGAATGTCATCACTATGCATAACTAAAATGTACCAATTAAAAAAAAAAAGAACAATGAAGTGTTGTTACTGGGTTTTGGGGTACTGAAGTCTCCTTCTAGAGGTAGTTTCTAGTGCTTTTCTGTCCAAGGCAAGAATTGTTGATGACAAGCACAAGTGGTGACAAGATTTTATACTTGTTAAAATATGAAAATAACAAGGCTTCATAGAGAGAGTTTGGGCCAAGTAAAAGTAAGCAAATAAGTTTTTGCTCTACAGAATGACAATGAGCTACCAGGAGAGAACTCAGTAGCTGTAAGCCCAAGTTGATTGTCCTTTTATTTTCCCAGTACTCTCAGCTGTAGTGAGGTCTATCATCCTATTGAAAACCTGCTTGAGTAATCACAAGAATCCGTGTAGAAGGCTTTAGGGAACTATTCTTGTGCCTGTGCCTGGGATTTTGTAATGAACAGGTCTCACCTACTTGCGCAGTCAATTTCAATGTTTTTTTTTTTTTTTTTTTTTTTTTGCGGCACCAGGGATTGAACTCACAGCCTGGCGCCTGCCAGGGCAGGCACTTAAGCCACTGAGCCAAACTCCCTGCCCTGTTTTTTTTTTGAGGCAGGGTCGCACTATGTAGCTCAGGCCGGCCTTGCGCTGCGTTGTAGCCCAAGCCGGCCTCGAACTCACAACGCTCCGCCTACCTCAGCCTCCAGAGTGCTGGGATTAAAGGCGTGCGCCACCACGCCCGATTTTGCCACACCCTACATTCCTGTCTCAGCATCACTAAGAAAAAAGTCTTGGAAAATGGCATCCACCAAAAAAAGGTCATCCTGAAATGTGTTTGGTGTGAACTTAACTGCAATCAAATGGTTAATGCCAATGCCATCTCTGCCTTCCCCTGGAGCCAAACATCCCTATTTCAGAAATGCAGCAGATGTGTGTGTCTACCAGGAGGAGGGAGATGGCATCTGTGCTGTCAGTGTATATTTTCCTTTAAAATCCCGAGTGTGGTCTCATTCGGAGTCTGTTACGTTTTCGTGTAGTGGCACTGTGTCAACACTAGAGCACAATATTTGGAAAGCTATTGTTTCCACAGCTTGCACTAATTTATGCTTCGTTCTGTTTGAAGGCCTTTGTGGTAGCAAAAACTTGACTGTCATATGTAGCAATGTGTTGGAAGATTATTTTTCACTATTTTAAGCCACATGGTACTAGATCATCTAAGATTGTTTTTGTTCACTGGACTTGGATTATGCTTTACAGAAGAAATTTCATAACACTCAAATAAATGAGGGGAATTTCATCTAAAGCTGCAGGCATAAATGCATCTAACCTTCCCAAAACTGTCAAAATAATAAAGAACTGTGAGATGGAGTTCAAAACTTCTCTTAGTACCATACTCTTTGGGGACAGTATTTAAAGAAATGAATGATTTCAAAAAAATCTCACCCTAAAAACAAATTGGCTTCCAATTAACACAAGCTAATTTTCTTTTCCTTAGAAATAGAAAACTTCTTTATTTTTAAGTATAGTTAGAAAGAAATTTTTGAGTAATTCTTTTTGGAGGCCAAGACACTTTTTTCCTTAATAAATTAAAACATAATTTTGAAGTTAAGAGGAATGCAAGAAAAAATTGAGACAAAGTTCTCAATTTTCAAAGGTTTGTATTTCATAGAACTCATTAGTGTGAAAGGCACTCACGGTCTACAGTCTCTAATAGTTTCAAGTACTAAAATCATTCACTCAACTCTTCCAGATAACTTTATTGAGAAATCATTTAAAGGAACTAAAAATGCCCATCCAGAATTACCAATGTCTTTTTTGTGAAGATGTTTATTAGACAGAGGGCCAACAGGTCCCTCAGTCCTATCCAGATGGTTTGGCATGTACAACGGGGGTTTTGTATGCAAAAAAACAGACAACTATTTTGTATTTGGTTAAATTATCAAATTTCAGCATAAGGTTTTGAAATCCTTCCTTATCTGGCTGATTATTTTTCAATATTAAAATGTACTATTGCTTTATGATAACATATTTAAGTATATATGACACATATAAAAAGTGATTCATAAATTCTTGTTGACTGAATAAAACCAAGTGTACGAGTTACTGGTGACCTCAGATAAAATTTTGCTTTGGTATAGCTTGGTGATGTACCCCACAAGATTGTCACAGCCACAGTACTACCTAAAAGTAATTGCCTTCTAATTCATTTTTATGGATATGCAGTGAATATTATTCCTGGAAATCATGAGGCAATTTGGAATACTCATAGGAAAGCTGTGAAAATAAATAAATTAACAGTTACTAGCACACAGTCAACACTTGAATTTCATGCCATTCTTAACTTCAAATATCGAGACACTATAAATTCGGCCTTGTTCTTATACAGTAATTGAACATGTTAATATTTTAATCCACCTTTTTTTTAGAAAGTGAAGTGATTGTCAGTGTACTAATAAGTTGAAGTGTTCTCATATTATTTTGTTTTTTCTATAAAATAAAAATAATTTAATGTGTATAAAATTATTCCAGAAAATAATCACTAGTATTTAAAATTGTTCTAAGTACTATTAAAATATTCAAAATTGAAAGTTTAAAATGATATGGCTTCATCATTCATAATTCATTGAAGTAAAATTCACTTTTTAAGAATGATTTATAATGTAAATGAAATATCCCCAAAAATGAAATTTTTAATCTATTTCATATTTTTGTTTCTTATTCCTACACAAAGTCATGGAGAAAATCATGGCTTTTGTATTGAAATGGTCAGTAATAACTTTGAGTAATTGAATTTGGAGAATTATTGAACAAAAACAGAGGAAAGCAGCAGTCATAATATATGTCTTAAAATATAATGTTTACAAATTTCTACAAGCCTTACAAATAAATCTGTTTTAAAACATTCTCACCACAGAAAGCACTAAAGTCCCTTTTGAAATACAATCTTCTAGAAATAAGGCATTAGAAATCACAAAATAAGTTTAAGATGCCTTTACTTCATAATCCTTTTTTCTAATCTGACACTAATGCCTTTGGCCTGCATGATGAAATGGGTGTAGCTATATTTGAAAACAGTGATGCTTATCTTCCAAGTTTCTTCTTTCAGAAGTTTTAAGTTTTTGTCTTCCTCATAAACAAAAGAATCTCCCTGTGCTATTATTTCCTAGATGGAGGAGTAAATTTAATTTGTATGAAATGTCTCCTCCTACGTAGGATGAAAAGAAAAACTGAAGTGGTTTAATTATGAGCTTTTAAAAAATTTCATTCTCAATATGAGTTTTCAGACTTACTGTAATACTGCACACTATTTTAAAAATTTAAGTAAGTTTAATTTTAAAAATTTACTAAAATATCCTAATATAATGCTGAGTTATCAGGATCTGGCTAGATGATTAAATATATAATTTTTTCAACCATATTTTATTGATACATCTTTTTTTTAGGGGGGGTCTTTTTGAGACCAAGTCTCACTATGCAGTTCAGACTGGCTCTAAGGTCATTTTGTAATCGAGGCTGGTCTCAAACTTGCAACAATCTTCCTGCCTCAGCCTCCCAAGTGCTGAGATTACAGGCATGGGCCACCATGCCCAGCTTATTGGTACATTTTAGATATACATAACGATCATATTCATCATGGAGAATCTGTACCTGTACATAACTTGCTTTTTTAAATACAGAACAAAAGATAGAAAAATTATCAAATAATATTTCTTTAAAAATTGAAAATTAAAAGCAAAATACTGAAAAATGAGAGGCAAAGTATTGACAAATAAGAAGCCAGACTCAAATGGCGAACAGTTTCTCACAAAATAATGTCAGTGTACATG
>RJWM01025324.1:0-29534 GCA_004363535.1 Dasyprocta punctata | reverse complement strand
TTGGGTCAAATGCATTTTATGTACCTGTTGATATGACATGGAACTTTCCTTTATTAGCCTACTGATATGCTTTTTATTTGAACTGAGTTTTGAATGTTGAACCATCACTGAATACTTGGAATAAATTCCACTTGGTAGTAATATATAGTCCTGTTTGTTTATTATTGAGTTCAATTTGCTAATATTTTGTTGAGGACTTTTGTATCTATGTTCTTCAGAGATATTCATCTGTAGTTTTCTTTTCTTGTAATGTCATTGTCTGATCTTGATATTAGGGTAATACTAATTTACTAGGTAGTATTTCCATGAAAGATATGTGGAAAATTGGTATAATTTTTTTCTCTAAGTATTTGGCAAAATTCATCCATGAACACATTTGGTCCTGTTGCTTTTTGTTTGGGAAGGTTATCCATGATTAATTCAATTTCTTCAATGGATATAAGACCATTTGGATAGTTTATTTCTTTCTTGTAGATTTTGGCAAATTGTACTTTCAGTCAGTTGGTCCAAATTCTCTAGGTTATTAAATGTGTGAAAATACAATTGTTCATTCCCTCTTTTAAATTTCATTGATTTTTACCTAAATTCTTACTTTCCTTCTCTCAGTATTTTGCATTTAATATGATCTTATTTTTCTTAAATTTCCCAAGGTGGAAACTTATTATTGATTTTAGATCCTTTTTCTTTTCTAACATATACTTTCCATGCTATAAATTCCCTCTATACACTGCTTTTGCTACATTTCACCACTTTTGAAAAACTTGATAGAATGACAGGCTGAGCCCTCTGCTGGTGTACGAGAAGAGGTTTTCAGGCCCGGAAAATGGCAAGTGCAGAGGACCTGAGCTGGGATTGTGCTTGAGATGTTTCATAAACACTGCATGTGCTTCAAGTGAGACATGTGAAGGGCAGGAAAGTATCTGAAGGGCAAGTCACTTAGGCCTCAAAGCCATGATATAAGAAACAGGGTAAAAATTGAGGCTATGCATTACATAAGAAGACAAAACAAAAGGAAATCTCCATGAGGACTTTCCGCCTTATTGTGATGTTCTTATACATCAAAAGTTGATGCTTAGCTCAAGATAACATTGTGATAGGCTATAAGAAGAATGATACTGAGAAGAAGAGAAAAGCCAGGAGAGGAAACATGTTTAGATTCAATAGAATAGACTTTCATCACTGTAGCGAGAAAGTTAACCTTCTTAAAAAGGTTCTCCAAGTCAGATCCTTACTTGTTGGAATCCAGGTGAGGATTTAGAATCGAGTGCTTACATGATGAAATCCAGGAGACTATTTAGTATTAAAGATTATTTAGTCTTTGAATGAGGGAAAAGAAAATGTGGTCTTTACCATATAGTGGCTCTGATTATTTTTTTCAGCAGGTGAGTAACATCTTTTAACCCAATTTGGGACAGAAAATCTGCTTTTCCTTTCTTTACATAGATCAGGCTTTTTAACTAACATTCTTTTCCTTCTCACTAGAGAACTTCTTTTAAAACTTCTTGTAAGGTAGATCTGGTGACACATTTCCTCAGTTGTATTTGACTAAAAGTTTCTATCTTCACTTTTGAAGGAAAATTTCCTAGGGTACAAAATTATATTTTGGTGATTTTGCTCTCTCAACAGTCTAAATATTTTATTCCATTTTCTTTTACTTGCATGGTTTCTAAGGAAAGGTAGAATGTAATTATCATGATTTTATCCTTTATCTTTGATTTCTGTAGTTTGACACACAACATACTTATATATACTTCGTGGCATTTATCCTGCTTGGTGTCTCAGAGCTTCCTGGGTCTGTGGTTTGGTGTCATTAATTTGGGGAGATTCTTAGTATAATTGCTTCAAATATCTCTTCTGTTTCTTTTTCTCTTCTTCTTCTTTTATACTCATTACATGTATGTCACAGCTTTTGTAGCCACAGTTCTTGGATGTTTTCTCCATTTTTCAATATTTTTTTAATTGTTCATTAATGTATCCTTGAAATCAGATTATTCCTCAGAAGTACCCAGTCTACATCAAAGGTATTCATTCCTGTAATTTTCAACTCTAGCCCCCCTTTATTTTTATCTTAGGGTGTCTATCTCCTGCTTCTATTACTCTGGCATGCTGTGGATTTCATCCATTAGAAATATTAGCATATTAATCATAGTTGTTTTAAACTCCTACACTGATAATTCTGACACTCCTGTTACATCTCATTCTGATGTTTGCTTGACCTCTGCAAACTGTATTCTTGTCTTTCTGGTTGCCTTTGCATTTCCACATGGTAGCTTTCTGTGACATAACAGGAAATGGAAACTGCTGAAGATAGGGGTTAGCAATGTGGCAAAGTATGGCAGGAGAGTACTTAGGTTCCCAATCTTAGAGGTAAGCATACAGAAAAGGATTAAATAAAGATAAAATGCAATATGGTTTGTGGGGGGTCCAGGAAGTCAGAACGCTCTTGGAGTTAAGACAGACTTCTCTGGACTGCCAGTGTTTATTGGGTTTGCAACAAATTTGGGAGGTGTTCAGAGAAACGAAGGGAACAGTTGAGGTAAAGGTGGGAAGTTGAGCAGGATCTGGAGAAGTAAGATGAAGATATTCTAGGCAGTAACTCTTGCTAATTAAGAGAACTGTCTTATCTCTAAGGTTGGCAGTTATTGCACTGGAATTAGAGTGAAAGCCAAATGTCCTCAGCTGTGGTCTTACCCTGCCTTCAGAGGCTGTGCATAAGAGCTTTTCCAACATAGCCAAAGAGCACTGTGACCAGTAACTTAACCTTACACAGCTTGGTCCCCAACAGGAGAGGGATGTTAAGTGATGTCATGATTATGTCTGACCTTTCAGTGGCTGAATACTTCACAAGTGTTTTGCAGTCTCCTCTCTCTCCTCAGGAATAGGGTGGTCAGAGTTGGCTGGAGTTGGGTATTTCCCTCTCTCCAAATCAGTGAGGCTCTGACAATACCTCTTCAGGTTAGTCATTTGTTAACTAGCTTCCCCATGGACAAACCTCATTCACAAGGGTAGGTACTGCGACATATCTATTTGCAAATGGTTCCTTTCCCTCTTCGCTCTGCATAAGGCAGGAGGGGAGTTTTCTCTGATATTTAGTATGCAGACCTTAAGGAACTCCTGGAGCTAAACTCACAAAAGTGTGGGATGTCCTGTGACTGGGTCTGGGTGTCCCTGAAGCGTTTCACTCCCAAGTTGTCTACACTGGACCTCCAGCAGTTTGTCAACTCTGGGTCATTTTCCAAGTCCTGCACCAGCCCCAGGGAGTCTCTGCTCTTGGGTCAGCACTGCCATCAAGGACTCCCTGTTTTTGCCCTTTGGTCTCTCCAGTCTCAGAATCACTTGGTTTACCTGGACTCTGCCTCTCTTTGTCTCCAAGAAGAGTTGGGTTTTCAGTATGTTTTGCTTTTTACTTGCTAGGATGAATGGCAGCCTCGAAGCTCCTCACATGCAGAACTCGAATCTGGAGCGTTTACCCTCTGGAGTCCTCTGAATCCAGGTTGAATCCATGGGGGACGCTGTATACTGGAGAAAGATATTGGTGGTTTTTCCATGGTGACATTGTCTATCACAACATGGCTGCTCGAATCACACAATTTCTCTCAGAATAACTTAAATACAAATTAAATTTGACCCCCAGGTAGTTAACAGACTCTATAAGGAAGTACTAAATTATTGGGTCACAGGAAGAATGCAAAGTGGTTCAGAAGGCTCTTGGACTTCTGTGTTGGTGCTGGTCTGGCTCCACACTCTGTCTTTGCTTTGGATGGGCAACAATTCATCTCTTCTGGATCAGGTAATAACTTGGAGAAGTGAGCTATGACTTATCCACAGGACAGGGTCAGGCAGTAAATCCATGGGTGACTCTGTATCCACCCCAAGACTGTGGCATTCCCGGAAGTGTACGCAGGATGAACCCCTCATCAGAGTAGTAGAATCTGGACATTGCTGCTTTGTGACTGTAACAAGGACCCTCTCTGCCTGATGGCAGCACTTCCTGATTTCCAGTGTCCACCGTGGAGTTGCTGCTTCCACCAGCTCCTCCTACCATCTCTGCCCTAGGATTGGTTTAGGGAGATTATTGTGCAAAAGAAGCACATTAGCGAAGTGATTAGATATTTATACTGGATAATTGGCAAACATTCATTGCTGGCAGATGAAGTTGTTTTGAATTGATGTGTTTGCTCTCTGAGTCAGATGGGGAAATTAGTGGCCTTAGGCTTCTTTTCCAATTTCCACATACAGAGCACATGACGTATGGAACAAATTGTTGTTTTCCATAGCTCGTGCCTATATTTTAAGTAATTTGCAAATGAGGTGCCTCAGTGACTGTTATTATAGTTCATGAGCATTTAATGTGGTCACGGAAGCTCTCCACAGCAGATAGGGGAAAGATTGATGTGTGGATTGTGCTGTGTTTAGAAATCAGAGTACAATTCTATTACATGAGTTCCATAGTTTGCAGAATTTGAATCTGTGGAGAAGAATTGGAAGATCTGAAGTACATTATATCAAGGCACTCAACTGGGCCACCTGTAAAACTGAGGCATTTTATAGTTTTAAAATACTTTAAAATTATTTTTATTATACTTACTATTATAGTATTTTGTATCATGTTTTCAACTATAATTTTCAATCTGAATAAAGGTAATATATAATTGGGTGCATTTATTTATTTATATTTTATTGATACATTTAGGTATACATAATGATAACATTCAACATAGGGAGTTTATACCTGTGCATGATATATCTTGGTTCTTCTTTTTTCCCTTTCCCTTCCTCTCCTTTCAACCCTTCTTTTCCTTCTTATTTACAAAAGCTTTGATTCTATTTTTTCCTCCTATTCTCTCATTTTTTGTCCCTCCCTTCTACCTCCCTCCCTTGTTCCCCTTCTCATTTGAACATTTTCCCCCATTTTCCAATATGTACTATACATTTTGGCCCTTATTTAAGCTTTCGGTTTCTCACACCAGAGAAACGATGTAGTATTTAAACATGTGTGTCCAATTTATTTCACTTAAGACTATGGTCTCAAGGTGCATCCATTTAGCTAGCAATATCTCAAGCATATCCTCCTTTATGACAGAGTAGTACTCCATTGCATAAAAAAATCACATTTTCTTTATCCATTCATTGGTTGATGGGCATTTGGGCTGTTTCCAAGATTTAGCTATTATAAACTGTGCCACTATAAACATGGGTGTGTGTGTACTGCTGTAGTATGATGGTTTTAATTCTTTTGAGAAGATATCAAGAAGAGGAACAGCTAAGTCAAATGGAACCACTAGTTGTAGTTTCTTGAGGAATCTCCACACCGATTTCCACAGTGGTTGTATCAGTCTACACTCCCACTAACAGGGTAGAAGGCTTCCTTTCTCCCCACAGCCTTGCCAGCATTTCTTATTAGTTGATTTCTTGATTAGAGCCATTCTTTCTGGAGTGAGATGAAATCTCAGTGTTGTTTTAATTTGCACCTCGAATGACCAGTGATGTTGAGCTTTTTTTCATATATATATTTGCCATTTCTACTTCTTTATTGAACAAGTATCTATTCATCTCAGATACCTAATTTTGGATTTGGTCTTTAAGCTTGGTGGGAGAGTGGGCTCTGATTTTTTTCCAAGTTCTTTATATATTTTAGATATTAGTTTTTAAACTGAGCTACAGCTGGAACAAACATTTTTTCCACACTATGGTTGTCTCTGTCCTCTGTTGGTGATTTCTTTTGCTGTGCAAAAGCTTTTTAATAAAATGAGATTCTAGTTGATTCTTTGTAATATTTCCCATGATCAGGGTTTTATTCATAGTCTTTGCCTACGCCAATGGCTTTAGTAGTTCTATCTATTCTCTCTTCCAGCAAATTTAATGTTTCTATTTTAATGTTTAGATCTTTGTTCCATTTTGATTTTAATGTAATGAATGGTGAAAGATATGGGTGAAATGTTAATTTTTGGCATATGGAAAGCCAGTTTTTCCAGCACTATTTATTAAAGAGGCTATCTTTCTTCCAGTGAAAGTGTTTGGCTCCTTTGTCAAAGATAAGGTGGTTGAGTGTGTTTGGAGTTGTTTCTGCATCTTCTAATCTGTTCCATTCATCCTTAAGTCTATTCTTTATACCATGCAGCTTTTATCACAGTAGCTTTGTAGTATAATTTTAAGTCAGGAATTGTGATGGTCCCTGGCTTGCCTTTGTTGCCCCAAACTGATTTTGCTATTCTAGGTTGCAAATGAATTTCAGGATTGTTTTCTCTAATTCTGTGAAATATGCTATTGGCATTTTTATCAGGATTGTATTAAATCTGTATAACAATTTTTGAACTGTGGCCATTTTCACTACATTGGTTCTATCTACCCTAGTATAAGGGATGACTTTCCATTTTCTGATGTCCTTTTTGATCTCCTTTTTCAAAGTACTGTAGTTTTCAATGTAAAGATCTTTTACTTTTTCCATTAGACTGATATTTCATTTTAGGGATGCTTTTGTAAAAGGTGTTGTTTCTCTAATTTCTCTTTCAGTGTGTTCATTATTTGTTTACAGGAATGCTATTGATTTTTGAAAATTGACTTTGTATCCAGCAATGTGACTGAATTCAGTTATTAAATTCAGAAGTCTTTTGGTGGAGTTTTGGGGGTCATCTGTGAGAAGTATCAGGCCATCCCCAAATAATAATTTAACTTCTCTCTTTCCTATCCTTATTCCTTTCATTTCTTTCTCTTGTCTAATTGCTCTGGCTAATGTTTCCAGAGCTATATTGATAAAAGTGATGATAGAGGGCGTTCTTGTCCTGTTCCTGATTTTAGAGTGAAAGCTTTCAGGTTTTGTCCATTTAGGATGATGTTAGCTGTTGGTTACTCATGGATGGCTTTTGTCAGATTAGGGTGAAGACCATCTATTCCAATTTTCTGTAAGGTTTCTTTTTTTATCATGAATGAGTGTTGAACTTTGTCGAATGCTTTTTCTGCACCTGTTGAGATGATCATGTGCTTTTGGTCCTTGGCTCTGCTAATATGGTGTTTTACATTTATTGATTTGCATATGTTGAACCATCTCTGCATCCCTGGAATAAATTCTACTTTGTCATGGTGTATAATCTTCTCGATTATTTGCTGCTTTGTGTTTGCCTGTTTCTTACTGAGGATGTTTGTGTCTGTATTCTTTAGGGAGTTTAGGCTGAAGTTATCTTTTTTGGTTGGATCCTTCTCTGGTTTTGACATCAGAGTAATGCTTGCTCTAGGAATGAATTTGGGAATATTGCTTCCCTTTCAATTTTATTAAAGAGTTTGAGAAGTAGCAGCATTAGGTGTACTCTAAAGCTTTTAGAATTCAGTGTGAATCCATTACTACCTGAGCTTTTCTTTGTCGGTAGGTTTTTAATTATACCTTCAACTGCATTGATTGATATTCCTTTATTTAGAATTTTTATATCTTGATTCAGCTTTGGTAATTGATATATATCTAGGAATCTGTCCATTTCTTCTGTGTTTTCCATCTTACTAGAATAGGTTCTGGTAGTAGGTATTGATATTCTGGATTTCTGCAGGATCTCTTGTGCTTTCACCTTTTCATTCTTAATTGCATTGGTTTGAGTCTTTACTTTTTTATGTGTTCTAATTTTAGCTAAAATTTCATTAGTTTTATTTAATCTTTCAAAGAATCAGCTCTTCAATACATTGATTCTTTTTACTTTTTTCTTAAGCTCAATTGCATTAATTTTTGCTCTGATATTTATAATTTCCTCCCTTATATGAGCTTTGGGTTTCACTTACTCTTCTTTTCCTACAAGCTTGGGGTTCAACATTAGGTTATTTGAGCTCGCTCTGTTTTTTCAAGTGTGGGAGTTCACCACTATAAATTTCCCTTGTAGGACTGCTTTCATTGCATCCTATAAGCTCTGGTATGTTGGCATTATCACTTAATTGTGGAGATTATTTGATTACTTCTTTAATTTCATCTATGACCTATTGGTTGCTCAGGAGGGTGTCATTTAATTTGCATGTGTTTATAAAGTTTTTGTAGTTTCTTTTGCCATTGATTTCCAACTTTATTGCACTATGGTCTGATAATATGCATGGGATACTTTCAATTTCTTAGCATGTACTTAAGCATGTTGTATGAGCTAGTAAGTGGTCTATTTTGGAGAAAATTCAGTATGCAGATGAGAAGAATGTGTATTCTGATGTTTTGGGATGAAACACTCTCTAGATATCCACTAAGTTCATTTTTTCAAAATTTTGGTTCAGTTATGATATTTCTTTGTTGATTTTTTAAAATCTAGTTTATCTGTCTGTTTGTGACAGCGGGGTATTGAGTTCCTTCACTATAATTTTGTTAGTGCTTATTTGATTTTTCATGTCTGTTAATATTTGTTTTCTACAGTTGAGTGCACTAGTATTTGATGCATATATATTTATGATTGATAGCTCTTCCACTTGAATTGTTCTTTTTACAA
Source organism: Dasyprocta punctata (assembly GCA_004363535.1). Classification (NCBI taxonomy): domain Eukaryota; kingdom Metazoa; phylum Chordata; class Mammalia; order Rodentia; family Dasyproctidae; genus Dasyprocta; species Dasyprocta punctata. Next base: position 21,087 of record RJWM01025324.1, on the reverse strand, counting down.
GGATGTAGTGACCTTCTTTTTCTTTTAATCAGACTTGGCTTGAAATCCACTTTGTCTGCAAGTAGAATAAGTACCCTTGTTTACTTCTGGGTTCCTCTCACATTAAGTGTTATTTTCAGTCCTTTGACTTTCAGTCTATGAATTTCTTTTTGAATTAAATGTGTTTCTTGTATACAGCATATTGTTGGGTAATGCTTCTTGATCTATTCTACCAGTCTGTTTCTTTTAACTGGTGAATTGAGATCATTTACATTGATAGTTATATCTGATCTGTATTACTTATCCTTGTCATGTTATATTCTTGTTGGTTGCCTTTTTTTCCCACTGTTTAATTACTTACCTTGCTTTGCAGATTCATTCTGTTCAGCTTCATGAAGTTGTAGTCGTCATTATCTCTCTCGAGAATGTCCTTCAAGACCTTTTGGACTACTGGTTTGGTATTCATGAATTTCTTCAGGTGTTCTTTATCATGGACATACCTTATTTCTCCACCAAGTTTAAAAGATAGTTTTGCAGGTATACATCAATCTGGGCTGGATATTGTTTTCTTTTAGGGCTTGAAATACTTTACCCCAAAGGTCTGTGTTGAGAAGTCTTCTGGGATTCTGATGGGCTTTCCTTTATAGATGATTTGTTTCTTTTCTTTAACAGCTTTTAATATTCTGTTCTTGTGTTGATTTTCAGTAATCCTGACTATGACATGGTTTCATGTACATTTTTTTTTATCATGGCTTATTGGAGTTCTATATGCCTCACTTTAATGTATGCTAAATTCTTTTTCCATGCTTGGGAAGTTTTCTGCCATTACTTCTATGAACAGGTCTTTTGTTTGTTTGTATTTTCGTCATTTGTGCTATCTCCAGTTTTTTCATTGGTGTCAATTGATCTTATGTTATTCTTCTTTGCATCATCTATCATCTTTTGGATTGATTTTTTTGTGGTCCCTTGCTATTTTTGAGAATCTTTCTTTTCAGGATCACTAACTACAATCTTGCCTTCTATATCTGATATTCTGTCCTTACATTGGATCATTGCATCGCATATAATTTTGATGGAATTTTAATCTCATGCATATCTGTTTGAATATATTTCACAGTTTCCATTTCTTTCCTATTTTGGGCATTCACAATTTCCATCATTTTCCCAAGCTCCTCTATTTTTTAAAAAATCTATATCTGCTCTAGAGTCACTAATCATGTCTTTCATTATAGTCACCATCTCTGCAGTTATCCAAGAGATTATCCTGATTTGATTTTTTCTTGAGTCTCATTCATCTGCTTTGTTACTTCCACTGTTACCACTTGTCTTTCCAACTGTTTCACCTCATTGCTCCCTGGGTTTGCCTTTGGTGGGCTGGAAGTCTGGTGCTGCATCTTGCTTCCATGTCTTCTCATTCTCTATTTTTTTTTTTTACTTTAATTCTTGGGTTGATGCTTGTAAATTGTTTATGGCAGGTAGCTTTATTGTTAGTATTGAAAACCCTTAGGACATGACTACTTCTTAGTAATATCTTCAAGGTTTTGATGGCTTCTGCATTTTAAATCTGTTGCAAGCTCCTCCTGCTTCAGTTTATTGGGGAGGATAAGTTGCTGCCTATTTGGCTTACTCCCTGATTCTTTGGTACTGGGCTATAGTATTGTTTATGACCCTTAAGCAACCTCACTCCTGGAATACCAGGAAGAACAACTGATTAGAACAATTATGCCACCTTGGCCAAAGTAGTATAATCAGTAATAGCAATAGGATCAAACATAGCCTAGAAAATGGCAAACTGTGAGAACTATTAATTTGCCACCTTTAACCATGTTTGTGGTCATATAATAAAATCTAAAACAAATAAGAAAAATGTATATAGTAAATATTCCTTCAGTATGGTGATTTTACACTCAGAGCTTAAAAGGCATTAGAGGGAAAATAGAGAAATAGAAGAAGAAGAAGAGACTAGAAGCCAGACTGGAGTACAAAGAAAGATTACATAAATTTTGGGAAGCTGGTGAAGGAGACAGCAGGGAAAGAGAGAAGGAAGAAGCAAAAAGAGCAGAAAAACAGCATGAAAAAACTAGAAACAATGTTCACACTCATAAAGACAAGAACAATAATGAAAAAACCACAAAAATAATAAGAAGAAAAGAAGAAAAAATTTCTACTTCACAGTGTGTCTCTGCTGTCAGTGGTAGATCAAGGAGGCAGACAGAACTAGGATCCATGTTCATTAATCCCAGTAAACTTGTTGTGTATTTGTGGCAGGTAGTGAATAATCCCAGCAATCCTGTACCTTTAGTTCCATTGAAGTCCAGGCTGGTTTCTAGGTGTGAGGCTGCAACCCAATTTGTTCAGCCTGCAACACTCTGAGTGGCTCCTGCTAACTTGAACTCAGCTCCCTGCTGGCTTGAATTTGGCTCCTTGACCTCTTGCTGACTTGAACTTGGATCTACCTCATACTGGGAACTGCTACATGGAGCCAATCCACAGCTCCTCTGAGCTCTGAGCTCATTTGACCTCTCTCTAAGATGGCGACTGACCAATTGCCCCCTCCTGGGGGCGTGTCTCAACTCAAAAACCTCACCAGCCACTGCAGTCTGCTGTGTCCACTGCTCTGTTCCACCGGTGCATCTCTCTGTGAAGGCCTCTGGGGTCACCACTAGTCATCATGCATCTGTAGGTGAGCTGCACCTCCCATTTGTGACTCAAGGCTCATGGTGAAAGTGCCCCTTGGCACCCCTTTCTTCTGTGTTGAGGGCTCTCTCTTCATTCTCCCTATGGGCTTCAGTTCTCACTTCAGATCCTTCCTGGGTCCTGGGGACCCACTTCCTTTCTTCTCTTCCTTATATTGCCACATTCCAGTGTCTGGACACCCAATCTTGGAGAGGTTGTTTCTCTGTTGTTCACCACTTTGCTATCTTCCTGGAAGACCACATGTATTTATTTTTAAGCTCCTTATTAATATTATTTCTGAAGTTTCACTCCTATGTTATATTTCAATGGGTATATTTCTGCATACTGCTCTTCTTTTAACAAATTAAAAATAGCCATAGTGCCTTATTTACATATTAAAATTTGCTGGAACAAATAAACTCCATACTTTAACCAGAGGGATATGTATGTTTTATTCATCTAATGATCCAGTTGTGGTTTTCTTTCCTGAGCCCTCTCCCTCCAAGGGCAACAGAGGATTTTGGCGCAGCATGCACGCGTGCAGGATGAATAATATTAAAGTTACCATGAATCTATGACAAAATGCTACTCTGGCTAATGTTTTTGCATATATTTTTGTTGACATTTAAATGTGCATTTTTAGGGCAGAACTTTCAGGAATCCCTTGAGTTAGATATTTTTCCTTTTTTTCCAACATTTTATTACATCTTGGCTTTCTGTCTCAGTTACTTTAACTTTTCTCTCATTTCTGGGGCAAAATACCTGACACCTAAAGTGAAAGAAGGAAAGGTTTATTTATGTTACAGCTTTTGGAGGTTTAAGTCCATAATCAGCTCCAAGGCAGGGTGGCATGGCACAGGGGTGATTCTTTAAGGCAGCAGCCAGAGCAAAAGCAGCCAGAGTGAAAAAAAAAAAAAAAAAGAGGGAAAACAAAACTCTTCTCCTCAGTTGTATTGTATACAGGCCATCCCCCACTTCAGGGCAGGTGTAGCACTCACAAAATCTCCTTGCCCTTCTTTGCAGAGGATGAAGATATTTACAGAGTAAAAGCCCTGGCTCCCTGCTGAGTCTCTCAATTAAACTTTATAAACTTCTCAAGTTGACAGAATGAATCAACCATAACAACTTCTCTTCTGGTTAAACCTGTTATCCACATAATTTCATTGAATACCAAATCTCTGCCAATATTTTAATATATTTTATTGGCATTTTATCTATTTCCTAATGATTTTAGGAATAAACATTTATATCTTAATGATGTTAACATTCTATCAGTATGTTGCAGATACTCTTTTAAATTTTGTTGTCTGTAGTTAACTTTGTTTATAGAAATTTTTGCTTTTAATTTTCGTACAGCTAAGTTGATCATATTTTGTTTTCTCTTTCCTTTACAAATTTAGGATTTTTTAAAAAGAGAATAAAACCAAGGAAAATAAAACAGAATAAAGCCAATCAAAATAAACCAGTATAAGTGATACAGGACTTCAAAACCTTACAAAACCAAAAATAGTTGCCATAATGCCTTTTGTTGTCTTCAAGTAGCTGCAGATATCTTCAGACATAGTAAAAATTGAATGTGGCAGAATAGAATAGAAACAATAAAAACAAAACAATGAATGCAATAAAGGACTTCAAAACAAGCCAATAGTAAATCCAAAATGGCTCCCATAATATGCTATCTTTGCTATCTTTCAAATAGCTGCTCATGCCATCAGATTTAACATTATCTAACAAAACAAGAGAATAAAACCCAACCCAACAAAATAATGAAAATGATATGGTTTCCCAGCTGGGATTGATTCCTGGTGAGGCCTGGCTCTCTCCCTCCACAGTCTGTGAATGGTGCTGACTCACGGAGAGAGGCTTGGGTGTGGCTGTCCCCACTCCAGCAGCAGCCAGTGTTTGGTGCTGGTTTCCAGCTGGGGATCACCTGGTGAGACCTGGCTCTCTCCTGCTGCGGTCCACAAATGGTGCTGATTCACAGTAAATTTAGGATTTGACCACATGATTTTAAAGTCTTTTTCATTTCACTATGAAAAGAAATCTTATATTGCCTTCTTATTCTTTCTCAACCATTGAACTATAAGCTTTTCATTTAGGATTAGCAATCATATTTTCATTTTGAACTCGACATTTTATGCTAATAAAATATATTCTTTTGTTATGCATTGTTTCCTACCTTGAATTTTTAATGTTCCTTATATTATAATACTGTCTAGAGTGCTATTTGTTTTGTTGCTTTGACAAACCTTGTATTTCTCATTTTGGCTTATTCTTGTATTTTGGCTTTGAGCTGTTTAAAATTTTGGCTTATTCTTGTATTTTGGCTTTGAGAGTTTTCTTTTTTTGAAATAAGATACTTATTTTTACTTTTGTTTTAAAGCAATTTAATGCCTTTGACATTATATGACTATTTCAAAAGTAGACTTTTATTATACCTATTTCATTTTACCATTTGCATGTATTTATGCTATTTTCCTTTTTCTGTCTTCATTTTCATTTCTATCCACTATATTTGGATATTTTTCTGTATTTTTTCTTTTTTAATGTTTGCACATATATCCCTTATCTTTAATTCCATTAGTGCAGAACATCCTAGCTGATGGTCCTCTGATAAATTTGTTATGCTCTAAAATATGGTTACCTTGATGGATTTTACAAAAGAATTCAAATTTATAGCTCCTTAAAAAATTGCAAAAAGGGGAAGGTTGTGCTTTGTCCAGCACATCAGCAAACAACGGGAGCTGATCACAGTCCCAGAGCCCTTCCCTGGGGCAGGTGTTTTCCTCATGGTCTGGATATCAACAGCTCAGATTGTCACTCTGACTGTCAGGTGCTGGGAAAGTCCGTCATTTGGATGACTGTCCTTACCCTGGGAGACACTCGAGCTTAAGATACTTGGGCTGGAAGTTAGGTTCAATCTTCAACCCTTCTATCTCCATTTGTCAGGGGTATACATGGAAGAGTATCTTCTGACACCTAATTATTTGGGACAGCACGTGTGTGGATGCCATTCTTATTGGAGGTGGTTGTGAACAGATGCATGTGCTTGTGTGTGTCACAGCAGCTTCCCAACATGCTTCCTATGCTTTTGTTTTTCACATCAAGTGTTGAGGAATACACATATGACATTTGTTTTTTTTATTGTGCAAATTTAGGAATACTAATGAATTCATACAATCACAAAACCACCATCACAAAGAAATAGAATAAAATAAATTCATGCTCCCATGCAATCAGTTCCTCATCCCTCTAGTAACTGGCAACCACTAATATGGTTTTGCCTTTGCTTTTTGAAGAAGACTATACAAAGCCAATCACACAGCATATATTTTTGTTTCTCCCTTCTTTCATTTAGCCTAGTGCTTTAGTGACTCATCTCTGTTGCTATATTTTTTATTGTTGAGTAATATTCCATTGCATGGGATACCACTCCTAGTTTATCTATTCACCAGTGATAGATATTTAAATTGTTTTGAATTTTTGACCTGTTGAATAAAAATAAAAATGCTGTGAAGATTCATAAAGTAATATTTGTGTGGACATATGTTTTAATTTTTCTTGGGTAAATATCTAGGAATAATACTGTTACACCATTTTAAAAGTATATTTAACTTCATAAGAAATGGTCCAACTGTTTTCTTAGATTGGTTGCAACATTTTGCATTCTCAGTAACCAAGTCTGAGATTTATGACTGCTCTGGTGAGTAGCATCTCATTGAAATTTGCATCTGCATGATCAGGATGTCTAACAATAATGGGCAACTTTCCATAGGATTATTGGTCATATGAGTGTCTTCTTTGGTGAAGAATCTGTTCAAACTCTTTGCTTTTCTTTATTAGGGGATTTTAAATAATTATTACATTGTGAATTTTCTTTATGAGTATTGGAGACACAAGTTTTTAAACTTATGATATATTTTGTAAATATTTTCTTCCACTCAGTCTGAAGCTCATGCTTTATTTTTTAAGTGTCTTTTAAAAAGTAGAAACTTTGATGAAGTCAAGTCCATCAATCTTTTCTTTTGTTTTTATTTATTATGTCGTAGAAAAATTGTGATTAATTTTAAATGACAAAGATTATCTCATAATTATTTCAAGAAATTTGTGGTTGTAGTTTTCAGACTTAAAGTCTATGTTTCATGAATTGTTAAGAATTCCGTGTTGGATAAGGATTGAAGTATATTTTCTGTTGCTTTGTACAATTTTTAAAAAGAATGTTTTTGCATTTCTACATGCATTTTAATCTTTTCAGTTTATAGTTTTTAAAAGCTGCTTACTTTCTCAGTGGGGCCTAACTTGAATTTGTATATAAATGTGATATATAAACAATATTGAATGCTTTTGTACTGTTCTTGAATATTCTTGTGACCATGAACATGGTATGCATCTTCATTAATGTAAGTTTTCCATAATTTCTCTACCCAGCATTTTGTAATTTTCACTATTTTACTGCAGTTTTTTTAAGACTATTATTTTGTGCTCTTTTGAAGAGATTTAATATTATTCTCCAATTACTGTGAATACTTTCAAAGAAAAAACTGATTTTTTCCTAAATATTGTGGTATTTATCCGTGGTCAAGGAAGTCATACTCTTGGTGACTTAGAATCTACAGCAATACCTCAGTTGTCAGACTCAATTTGTTCTAAATTTTTGTTCAAATATCAAAAAAGTTCAAGAGCTGAACTTATTTTTGCCCATGAGAAATTATGGAAAATCAAATAATTGGCTCTGAGGCCAATTACACTTATAAATTCATTTTCCCATGCTTTAAACAAATTTCTTAATGATTTCTTCTTTTAACTCTGTTGGGGTTCTCACAGTCTTCTTCTTAGCTTTACTAACTTCCTTTGGCGCCATGGTCCATGGTGATACTTTATTCAAATAAAGCACACAGAAAGCATGATGATGAATGTTTTAATGCACTAACACAGACACTATATGTTGTCAAGGTGAGAGCAGTACTTAGACTGAGGCCTCGTGCCTTTGTGACGGTGGTGATATGTGCTGTGAGACTCACTCTGGGCCCGTATAGGTTTTTTCAAGTTGAATTTTCACTTCAACCATTGAGCAAAGTTAAGAACACCAACAGATTATTTTTGAACTTTGCTGTTTGAACAGTGGAAAGTTTGAACTTGAAGCCAATCAACAACTGAGGTGTCCCTGTATTTTGAAAATAGTGGTAATAAGATTTAGTGGTGGGTAAGCTGGAAGATACACAAATAAGCAAAGCATCAAAGAATCTAAACTTTGACCTAGGAAATGGCATAGTTTTTGCTGTCATTTTGTAGCATGGGTACATTTTTGATACCTGTCATTCAGTGTATAGTTACAGATAACAGACTTGTTACAATTCTTTTAAGGATAAACTGACTTGAAACAAGGGTGGACTTGTAGACTTTCATTCAAGTGTTGGGTACTGTGTCTTTAGAATTACTGCCCCCACTACTGGTCCTGGCTTTAGAGTTTCTTCGCTTTAGCTTGCTCTTCAGGCAAGGAAATCTATGCTATAACTGCAAACTCCTGGAACATACTGGCTTACATGATTTGTGCTAGTTAAATGTGTGATCTGTTCCATTGCCTCTTTCCTCAGCTAGCTTAGTTCCTAGTGGAGGACTTGCACAATGATAGCTGAACATGACAGCCTAAAACCACATTAGAGTCCTATTTCAAGGTAGTCTAGGAGAAGCAGCTTTTAACTTGCAACTTTTGCCATTCAAGCTTCCCATTATAGGGTCTGCCCCCCAAAATAGATCTCGACTCCAAAACTGTAGAACAGTAAATGTATTGAGACTTTCCTGACCTTTTAGCTTTGATCCTGGGAAATTTCTTTGCTGGCACTTCAAGATGGAAAAAAAAAAAAAGACAAGTTCATTTACTAACACCTTTCTTTCTTTTTTTAATAAAATACTGGCGCTTTCTTTGAAGCGTAATTCCATACTTTAACTACCCAGTCCTTGCAAGGAACCCTTTTAGATAAAAAATATGAGGTTCAAGTGGAGACCCAGTTGGTAGTGGCTCATTTTCTAAGCTTTTCTTCCCCTCAGCTTTTATTTTGCATTAATACATGTTTCCAATATACAATGATTACATTCGTTGTGGGGTGTTGGAGCACATACACGACACATTTCAATTCTTTTTTCTAACATGCCCCATTCCCCTTCCCTTCATTTCTTAATCACCTTGCCATATGAGAAAGGTCTATCTCCATGCTTCTTATTAACTATCCATTATTTTGTTCTTACTTACAGTTTGGGTATCTCATATAAGAGAAACCATGCGATATTTAATCTTGTGTGTTTTTTTTTCACTCACCATTATGGTCTCGAAGTACATCATTTTCCTACAAATGACTCAAGCCTCTCTTTCTTTGTGGCCAGCAATAGTTCACTGTGTATAAATATCATATTTTGTTTACCAATTCATCTGTTGATGGACATACAGGCTACTTTGTAGGTGCAGCTATTGTGATTTTTCTACTATAAACATAAATGTGCATGTATTACTATAATATGATGATTTTCACTCTTTTGGGAAGGTACATAGAAGAGGAATACCTGGGTCATATGGAATTTCTAGCTTTAGTTTTTTGATACATTTCCACACTGATTTCCATAGTGGTCATACTAGTTTACATTCCCACCAATAATGAAGAAGGATTCCTTTTCCCCCCTCAGCTTCATCAACATTTGTTTTTAATGCCATTCTTTCTGGAGTAAACTGGAATCTTAGTGTGGTTTTAATTTGAATTTCTCTAATGTCCAGAGATGAGAAACACTTTTTCATGTATTTATTGACATTTGTACTTCTTCTGAGAAGTGTCTGTTCATTTCATACGGCTATTTTTTGGTTGGATCTTTTATTGAGGGGAATCTACTTTTGTATTCTTTATATATTCTGTATACTAGTCCTCTAAGGAATAGTTGGAAGCTTCCCCCCATTCTGAAGTATCTTTTTACTCCATTGTTTTGGTCCTTTGCTGTGCAGACTTCTAATTAGATATGACCCTATTTGTTGATGCTTGGTACTGTTTCTTGTGTGATTGGAGTTCTGTTCAGAAAATCCTTGTTTATGCCTCTGACTTTGAGTTTTACTATTTAATCTTAAGTATTTGTCTTTATGAGTTATTTGACATCTTTTAGTATTTTTTTCCGTAGAAGTGGTTCCATTGTCAGGACTGAGATGTTATGAATTCTTTTTTTTTTTTTCCTTCAGTACCAGGGATCTAACAACCTCGCGCCTGCCAGCCAGGCACTTAAGTCACTGAGCTAAACTCCTAACCCTTGGACTGAGATGTTATATAAACAGCCTGACCAATAAATTTTTGTCTCCCATTTCTTTCTTCTTTCTTTGTTACCTTTCTGTCCCTTCTTCTTTACCCTTCCCCTCTCTCCCTCCCTTTCTTCTCCCCTTTCTTTCTTCCTTTCTCCCTTCCTTTCTCCATCTCTTCTTTCCCACTTCCCTTTCTTACCTTCCATGAGTTTGTATTAGGGGTCCAGTTATTTGGCTGGGTACATTTTTCCTGTCTTAGAGTCAGGAATAAAAACATTTCTCATATCAGTTCCAGATAGCATCCTTTTTTCTTTCTTAAAGGTTAGAAAAAAAGTGGCCTTCTTCCTTCTATCTAATTTAAGATGCTTCTTTGCAAAGAAACTCAAAAGAAGCAATTTGTATTTCTTTTGCTGAATTTCTGTGGCTGGTTGCACATCTATTTTTGTTAGTTTGTAAAGGGAGGTAAGTCTCTGCACAGATTAGGAATTAGAGCTTCTGTAGAATTTAAAAAAGAAAAACTTTCTCATTTTTGCTAACAGTGTTAAAAGCTTATTTTAAAGCCTGAAGAGCCTCATATTTCTGTTCCTTTGGGGCTCACTCTGCATCTTTTGATGACCAGTGTGTGCAGTTGTAAAGGGAGTGCCTCTTCAGTTGCAGTTCTGCTCCTGGCTCCCTGGTGTTCGTGGTGTTGTGTGGGCTTCTCTGTGCACCACCACGCGCCTGATAGCACTGTCTGTACTCTTGAATGCAGGTGCCACTGAAGGTGGAGCACACACTTGCTCTTTTCCTCTCTTTTTCCTCCCACACTGCCTCTAATGAAAATTCAGCCACGGTATCTGCTACATCGTGATGGTTGGTAATACCAAAGCCCCAGTCTCTCTGTTTACAAAGAAAATAAGAGTTCATTAGTGATTGCTAAGGAGAAAGAATGGAACCACTTCCCAAAGTCTTTTCAAGAGCAAATTCACAATATCAGGTGAGTCTCACAAAAGACTTCATGTAATATCTATGATCAGGTGTGTTACTAGAGTAATCGAGATTAGGAGTTAGGGGCAAGGGTTAGGGTTTACTAACCTCTGCAGCTGAGGTTAGGATTAAGTTACAGCTAGGGTTCACTACCTCTGAAGCTAAGATTATTTAGATTAAATCAGCATCTAAATGTCCCCTTACCTCGCTCTTCAGGTACTAAAAGACACAAAACATAGACGTTTACAATGATGAACCCCTAGAGTGCATAGCTATTCCCAAGTAATCCTCATTCTCAGATACTGTCTGAGTCATCACATGAGGTCTGCTTGTCTCCACCCACGTGACTTCTGCATCAGTGTCAAAAGAATCCACTTAACTTGTGCCGGAGAGAGATATGGAGTAATAGATGTGGAAGGAAGGCCAAGGAAAAAGAAGGTTCTATCTGGAATTGTTATGAAGGAAGCAACAGTATACAAAACAAATCAGAATTTGGAAATGGTGTATGTTTTGGTGAAAGGTATATCCTTTGGTTTTTACTTTATTCTTTTCATGGTCAACATTAATTTGAAATTTTTAGTTCTTCTGTTATTTCTCAGCATGGTGACCCAGAATTCCATTGACTGAATTACATCAGACTGCATCTTCCGTCTGCTGGTGGCAGTGCAGGTCCTGCAAGATGTGGACACCATGGTAACATTAGTTCAGGACACCTGCTGGGGACACCTTGGGAGGTGCAGGAAGGCAGCCACAGGCAAGAAGACTGGCTCCTCTGCAGAGAGGGGCAAGAAAGGGTGGTTCTGTCCCTTTGGGAAGGGCTGGGGAGACTTGGAGGTTGCACAGAGCAAAGGCTGTCCCCTGGCGGGTCCTGCACTGTGTGAGGGAATGGCTTGGGTGGCTGTGAAAATGAGGCCTCATGTGAGTACTGGGCTGGCTTCTGCTGTGGGCTCTGAGCCCCCAGCTCCCCATGGTCTTCACAGTAAGTCCTCCTTGAAAGGTCAACCTGAGCAGTGCTCCTGCATGACTGCCATGTAGGTATATGCTGACTACTTGATAGTCAGGCTGCTGTAGCAAAACTCCATCACCTAGGTGGCTTCTAAGCAACAGAAGTTTATTTCTTATAGTTCTGGAGGCTGAGTCCAAGATGACTTCATGTCCATTGAGGTCCTAGTTTCTAGTTTATAGATGGTTTCTTTTTGTTTTGTCCTCCAGTCATGGGAAGAGCAAGGGTCTCTCCTGGGCCCCTTTCATAAAGACACTGATTCCATTCTTCAGAGCTGCATCCTGTGTCCTGGTCACCCCTCAGAGACCTCACCTGCAGTGCCATTACTTTTCGGCCCAGGATTTCAACACATTACACTTGGGAGTTTCTTAAGCACTCAGACCAAAGCCAGCACAATTTGAATTTCAGCTGCTTCACCCTTTCTCCTGCAAGTGTCAATCTGTGCTCCTATGTTGAGGCTTGAGGGTTTTACCAAATACCCCATTAAGCCCACCCACTTATTCCTCTGTTCTCGGCCTGTGTACCTACTGCTCTGCTCATTTCCATGAAATGTTATTTCAAGGTATTCGTCTGAGGGCTGTGAGCGATTTTGTTCCACAGCTGAGCCTATGCAAAACTCATGCTATTTCTGATCTATGTTTTGCTACTGTATTTTTTGACTTTTTCACAACGTGTGCCACACACTGTTGACTACTATCAAGTCTGTGCCTGTCTCAGCTGCCAGGAGGTGCACGTGCTCCTTGAGCCTACAGTGAGCAAGAGAGGAGATGCTGGCTCTGGACAGGAAGAAGACAGTCTCTCTTTCCACCCACAGGCCATGCTTTCCTCTCTGGGCTGGTTACAGAATATACCAATTCCAATGTCATCCCAACACCAGGGAGCTTCTGCAGCCTCCAGACTGCTCTGAGCCAGCATCCTAGGAGATGCTCAGCCGGTAGGCTCCTCTGAGGTTCATCTGCTGCTGGAGTATGGAGCCCCTGAACCTGGTCAGCAAGGCAGTGGGGAGCTGGACGCATGGGCTTTGCTCATATATTCCCCTTAGGGCTCACGAGGACAGAAGAGAGCAGGGATCTGTGAAGAGACATCAGGAAGATGATTCTGACATAACATGACACATTTCTAAGGGTTACCATGTATCTTATGAGTAGTTCGGAGAAAGGGATGAGATGAATTACCTCTGAGTTGTTGTTTTGAACAAACTTTGAACATTATGTCCTCGAGAGCCAGGCATGCCCTCCTGATCTGGGGCAAGTCTGCATGGGCTCACGATGGAGACCCAGCTCTTGGGGTAGACTTGGCCCAGATAAGTTACTGTGAACCTCAGGAAGATTTTCGGCCTTAGATCTGACACTGGAAAGTGTTCTGCTAATCAGAACAAACAAACAAGCAAACAAAAAAACCGCTGCTGTGGGGACAGCCAAACCCAAGCCTCTCCCTGTGAGTCAGTGCCATTCATGGGCTGTGGGGGAAGAGAACAAGGCCTCACCAAGAAGCAAGCCTCCCACTGTGAACCAGTGCCATGCATGGGCCATCGCCAGCAGGGGGATAGCCAGATGACAGCCCCTTCTGGCAGGCGGGCTGGCAAACAAGAACCCATTCCTACCCTCCCCCCTCCCCCCTCCCCCCCCACCATCCCTGTAAGTGACTGGCAGAGCTGGAGAAACACAGGCTGTGATGATAGCTATTGAGGTGAAATGCAATTTGATGCTTGTGGTGTTTTGTTTCACCAACCTTGCAGGTCTGATTATCTGTTCAGAGGATAATGGTATGCAGTGTGGCATCTAGGGAGGATCTCCTTCTGAGGGTGGTGGCCACTGTTGATTCCCTATTGTCTTGTTTTGAAGTCTTGTAGTATTTTCATTGTCTTGCTGGGTTGGGCTTTATTCTCTTTTGTTTTGTTTGATTTTGTTATATTCGATGGCTATTTCAAAGATAGCAAGATATATTATGGTAGCCATTTTGGATTTACTATTTTCTTGTTTTGAAGTCCTTTATTGCATTCATTGTTTTGTTTTTGTTGTTTCTAATCTAGTCTGTTCTATTTGATTTTTACTATGTCCAAAGTTACCTGCAGCTATTTTGAAGACAGCCAAGAGGCATTATGGTAACTATTGTTGATTTCATAATGTTTCGAAGTCCTGTATCAATTACACTGGTTTGTTTTTATTGGTTTTATTCTGTTTTATTTTCCTTGCTTTTATCTTCTTTAAAATAATAATAATAAAAAAAGTCACGCTAATAAAAAATACCATTGAGACCTGATTTCAGCAGATGCCATGACAGCGTTAGAATGCACAATTATGAGTTCAGTGACTGGTACCATGAGTTCTTCTCAGCGTCTTCTCAGCTGGGCCATCACTAAGGCAGTTAGGCAGAATCTTGGCCTCTCAGTCTCCCCGTGCCAGGAGGGAAGCCGCTCAGGAATGCACTGGGTCGGGGCGTGCCCAGTGCCAGTGTTTACTGTGGGCAGAGATCCACCAAAGCAGAGCTGGGCCGGATGGCTTGCTCAATGGACAACTGCTGGTGGACATGTACTCTGTAGCAGGCTGTGATGTGTGCTTGTGTGTGACACTTACATGGTGGTCAGGAGGAAAAGGGACTTAGTGTCATTTCTATAAGGGGTGGTGATGGGGCATTGCTGGTCTGATTATGACCTTGGGCAAACCTTAGCAGGGTCCTTAGTTGTCCATCTGGAATTAAAAATACATTCTTTCTGTTACTGAGCATGAGAAATTCTACAGTGGAAAGGTTTGAGTATTTTTTTTTTTTTTTTTTTTTTTTGCGGCACCGGGGATTGAACTCACAACCTCGCGCCTGCCAGGGCAGGCACTTAAGGCACTGAGCCAAACTCCCGGCCCTGGTTTTTTGAGGCAGGGTCGCATTATGTAGCTCAGGCCGTCCTTGCACTCGCGTTGTAGCCCAAGCAGGCCTCGAACTCACAACGCTCCACCTACCTCAGCCTCCCGAGTGCTGGGATTAAAGGCATGCGCCACCACGCCTGGCTAGGTTTGAGTATTTTTGGAAATGGGTGGTTTTAATGCTATAATACCTTTTACATCAGTTGTTCAACAGACCTGAATAAACCTATCTATTTGAAACTGTGTTCCCAAATGGAGTTAATGAAATTGTAATGCTGGGAAATTACATTGATTCTTTACCACAGCACATGTAAAGTAGGTCTGCATTACACTTTCTTACCAAATCTCTAAATTGAGGCCATATTTTCTCTCCTTAGTCTCCCACTTTCCTCAGGGCACTCTGGTGGAATAGTACATATTTAAAGATGGGTATTTTGGAACTGTGCAAACCACAGAAGTGTTTTTTCTAGGAGAAGTTATTTCTGTTAGTTGCCTTCTTTACTTGCAAGTTGACTATAACTGTCATGAAGTTTATGCCCTATATAAATTGCTTTAATTATGTTGGGTTTTATGTAACTTTTTTGTGTTTGTATGGGCTAAATGTATGTGTGTATTATCCGATAAACTCCAGAAGCTTGCTGAATGTCATAGGAAAAATACAATCGCATTTAAATGAAAGCGTTTATGCTAACTGATTTTTCTTAAACCAAGATCGCTGTCTCTGCATGACAATCCTGCTTTTTGGTAATTAAGTGAGCAGGACAGGCCAGTGTCCCAGATGGCAAATGCCATTTTTAAACTTCCAGTTTACCAACACCAGCATCCTTTCTACCCTCTTCCAGGCCCTGCAGAAACACGCAAGGCCCAGATGTGGTGGTGAGTGCGTGGGATCCATTCTGTATGTTCCCAGGCACATTTCCCACCTCTATCTCTAATTTAAGACCAAGAAATGCCTTCAGCTATTCCCACCCAGTTGCTAAAGCAAATGGCAACCCCAGAAAGAAATCTGAGGAATTCTGATGTGACTGAAGAACTAATATATAAAGTCTTGAGACAAAAGTACCAGCATCATACCCATAACACAGATTTCTCTTTGCCTAATATTCTGCAGTCAAACTTGAGTTAGTGGAATAAAACAAAAAAATCTGAAGCTGTACTTGACCAGTGGTGAAGTAGTGCCAAGTTTACACTACTTCACCACTGGTCAACTAACAAGATAGTCACACAGAGTATTTAAATCTTTTCAGATCATTTCCACTAGTGGGCATCTCTGTATCATTTGTTTTAATTCCCCCTATTTTACCTGCCTTAGTTCACAGGACATTGGATGTGAGTGAAATTCACATATGCTGCTTTCCTCATTTATGTCTGTTTCAGAGTTTGGTGGAGTTTTGGTGGTGTAAAAGTTTAGGTCTTTGAAAACCTTGTGTAGCTATGTCATATCTAATTCTTTGCCAAGGACTATTAATTTTGGTAAATATTTGTAGAACATTCAGGAAATGACCAGGCTATGATATGAGAGACATCTTATTTATTAGTACTTACCCAAATGAGTACAGTGAGAAATGAATAAAAAACACCTAATTTCTTAGGACAGCCCCACCTGCATGGCATGGTCTGTCTGTTGGTGTGTTTATACAGGGGATTCACATCACAGAGGCTGGAAGTCTGAAATCCAGAATTGCCAGATTCCTGCTGCCCTGAACCCTCTTGTGAAGAACACTTGCTGGCTCTTCCCACCTCTGTGGATGTGGCTGTGCTTGGCCTGCCTGGCTTGGAGCTGCCACTTCAGAGGCTTCTTTCACCCTTGTGTCTGGCTGCTGTTTTTTCCCCTGTGCCCTCAACCCCTTTCCACAGGACATGGGACATGTTGGTTACAGGCCCACCCCACTCTGATGTGACCCCATTTTATCTTGATCACATTGCAAAGATCTTGAACAAAAATGAAGTCACGTTCACAGGCCCTGGGGATTAAGATTTCCACATATCTTCTGATGGGGATGTTTAACCTATACCATGTGCAATCTGGAAATGAGGCAGAAGATTTCTCCACTCCACAGGAAAGAATGCCTGATCCAAGCTATTTCATTGTCTTAGTTACTTTTCACTCATTGCTGAGACAGAATACCTGATGCCCAAAATTAGGGAAGAAAGGATTTATTTCTTACAGTTCTTGGGGGTTTCAGTCCATACTCAGTTGGCTCCAAAGCAGTCTGGCATAGTGGGGCAGCCATTCACAGTGGCTACAAAACAGCGAGATGCGAACTGGTCCGAGAGAGAAAGAAATGCATTCTTCCTGCCCTTACATTGTGTATTGGCTCTAACCCTGGGTGGGTGCAGCACTCACAGCACCAATTGCAGCACAACACAACAAACCAATCACAAACGCCAGACTCAGCCGTGTCCATGCCATGATTACCTGAGACTTGGCAGGGCCATAGGAGTATAACTATAACATTCCACCCCTAGTCCCCCAAGAACTCATGTATACCCTTTATGCAAAACACAGTTAGTCCATCTCCAAGAGTTGCCAAAGTCCTAACAGTTTCAGCATTGCTGAAAAGTCCAAGGCCCAAATCGCTCTGAGATCTATGGCAAACTCTTAATTGTAACCCCCTGTACAAATGAAAATGAAGTTAAATACTTCCAACATGTAAAGGCACAAGATAAACATTACCATTCCAAAAGTTACAAACAGGGGAATACAAAGCATTGGAACCAAAGCAAATCCAGAATCCAGCAGGGCGAACATTAAGTCCTATAGTTGCAGGTCCAGCATCTGAAACAATCTGTGGCAAATTGTGAGCTCCCAAAGGCTTGAGTGACTCCATTCCCATGGCACTTTTAGGGGTTTCAATTCCTACAACCTTTTTCCTAAGCCCATTCTGTTTGGTTTTTGCAGCTTTCCTTGGATGATCCACGTTTCTGGCTTTTTCAAACTTCTGGGTTTTCCCTTGCATCCTTGACTTCACTCTTACATTGTTACATATTGCCCTCTGAAGTCAGGGTGGAAGCTGCCTTAGCCTTAGAATTTGCACATTTTCCTTGTACTTAAAACCAGCGCCCCATGGATGCTGCCAAGGTCTGCTGCCAGCTGGAGCAGTAGCCAAACTTTGCTCTCTCTTGACCGTAGGAGTTGAGTGCCTGGATTGTTGAGCTCTCTGAACCTGACTGTAAGGAACAGCTTCTACATGCTGCCACCATTGTGGAATCTGGTGTATCCACTGCCATTTGGAATCTCCTGTGGCCTCCATCACCACTCTGGAACATGGTACTCTGTGATTGTTTTCCTCTTTTACCTTGGCTGGCTTAAGGTTGCAAAAGGTGGAGACCCACTGCTTTCTGGGATGGCCCCAGGTCATCTTTTTTATTTCTTTGTTCCTTCTCTGCAATCAAGGTCTCAGCTCTATCTTTACAGTCCACAGCTTCCTGGCCAAACTCACAGCATTTTAAATCATGATGCTGGGCTCTTTGCTCTTGATTTGCAACATAAATCTGGCTAAAAACTCCCAACAATAGACATGCCACTGCTTCAATGTTCGATTGCCTTGAAATTTCTTTTGCCAGATTAATCAGTCCATTGCCCTTAATCTCAGTTTCAGGCAAAGTCTCTGGACATGAGCAGAATGCATAGAAACTTTCTGCTAAGCTGTAACACACATCATGTGGAGTCCAACAACAAATACAATCCTTCTTCCCAGCAGAAACCTCCCGAGCCTGCTCTTTACCGGCAGGTTTTTTATCTGTCTTTTGGTCTTCTGACCTCTGATCAGAATCTCCCATACAGCCGGGCGTGGTGGTGCACGCCTTTAATCCCAGCACTCGGGAGGCTGAGGTAGGCGGAGCGTTGTGAGTTCGAGGCCGGCCTGGGCTACAACGCGAGCGCAAGGCTGGCCTGAGCTGCATAGTGCGACCCTGCCTCAAAAAACCAGGGCCGGGAGTTTGGCTCAGCAGCTTAAGTGCCTGTCTGGCAGGTGCGCGGCTGTGAGTTCAATCCCCGGTGCCACAAAAAAAAAAAACCAAAAAAACAAAAAAACAAAAAAAAACAAAAAAAAGAATCTCCCATACAGAACAGCCTAAGCTGTTCTAGTGCTACTTTTTCAGGTGACATCTCTGAACCTTTCCAAATTCTTCCCACAAGCCATTTCCAAAGGCTCTTGAACTACATGGTCAGGTTTAGTCACAGCAATGGCCCCACTTCACTGGCACCAAATTCTGTCTTGGTTACATTTCATTTGTTGCTGAGAAAGAATACCTGATGCCCCAAATTAGGGAAGGAAAGGTTTATTTCTTACAGTTCTTGGGGATTTCAGTCCATACTCAGTTGGCTCCAAAGAAGTGTGGTGGGGCTGGGCAGCCATTCATAGTGGCTGCAAAACAGCAAGGGGCAAACCAACCAGAGAGAAAGAAATGCCTTCTTCCCATCCTTAACACTGTATGTCGGCTCCAACCCTGGGCAGGTGCAGCACTCACACCACCAATCACAGTGCCAGACAACAAACCAATCATGAATGCCGGACTCAGCCACATCCATGCCATGATTATACGAGACTTGGTGAGGCCATAGGAATATAACTATAACATTCATACTCAGCTAGGAAGCTCTTCCAGAAGACAGCATGAGTGAGTAATGTGCTCCAAAGATTCTAGATCTCAAGTCTGCTTGTTTCAAATTGCTTTTTCCTTTTGAACCTTTATTTCTAATGGAAAGATGATGCAATGATACAGAATATGAAAATTAAAAACTTCATAGTTTTGCTACCTGAGCTAATTAGTTCTATATTTTTCTAACCCATTCTTCCATGATTATACATTTTTACATAGTTATTAAAAAGTTCATTATATATTGCTGCGTTTGATCTCACATGTTGTACTTTAAGGACAAAAGTACATAGACTTTAGAAGAGTGAGGTTGGGTTGTGTCCTGCTTCCGAACCTTGCCTAATTTTTATCTTTTCATAGCAGGTACCATTACCTGGAATTATGGTGGATTAGTATGATGCTAACTACTTTAATGGTTATTTTTCCCACTAAAATAATTTTGACATAGCAAGGCAAATAAAAGTAACTGCATAGTAGAGTAGTGTGTACTTAAGAAACATTTTTCAATGAAAAGATTGATATCTAATCTTACTGTTAGATGTCCACATGGGCTCCATCTTTTGCTATTCAGTTAATGCCCTAATGAAAACCTTATCACATGTGGGATTTTCTTCTGAATTTCTTTATGATTATACTGATAAAGACAGTGTACATTTTTGTTTACTCCTTTTATTTAGCCATTCATTCTTGTACTTGCTCATCCATTAATATGCCAAATATTTAAATCTGGAGACAAAGTTATGAAGTGGATGAAATTCTTGTCTTTATGGAGGTTTTATTTTCATGAGAGATAAGAACTAAACCAGTAATGATGGATTATGAGATAGTGATATGTGCTATGGAGGTGAAAGAGGAAAGGGAACAGAAGATATTAGGTAGGGATGTCAGGGAAGGCCTTTGGGTGAAGTTGAATTTTCAGAGAACTCTCAATTAAGTGGTTGAGGCCCCTGAATAGAGGAAGGAAACAGAAGACCAATTCTAAAATTCCACTGCAGTATTTTCTGTATATTGCCATATTTTGTTACAATAGAGTTGTATCTCATCAATTTTATTTGGTCTCGATGACATTTTTTATTTTTCTGTTAATTTATTAAGGGTAAATTCTATCCTAGGGTAGCTGTAATTGTTTTATCCAGAACAGAATAGGCATTTGTCTCAAGATGAACACACTGTTGAATTTATTCGTTATTGAGAAAGAACAATTAATACTCATATGATTAGATTAATTTTGCATGTCTATACCTGCTAATGTGAGTAACCATTTTAAAGATAACGATACGCAATGTTGCAAACATTGTCAAGTTTTTGTCATCTGATTTTGTAAACCTGCAGTGTTGCTGTTGTGCATTTACTCTAGTCGTTTGTCTCTTTTGCTTATTGTCTTTGTTTTATATGTCTTTTTTTCTGTTTTTTCTTTGCTAAAATAAAAAAAAAAAGAAATACAAATGACCAATAAATACATAAAAAAAAAAAAGAAATTGCTTGTTGCGGACATTTCTTCTTAGATAACTTTTGTTTTTTCCTTTCAAAATTTACCATTGGAATCTTGATATTTTTCTTACAAATTTGAATATCATCCCTGCATATTAGGGAAGCAAATATTTCTCCCAATGTGTTATTAAAATTTTTTAGTTTTTACTACTGTACTTTGGTTACACAGCCTTGCATGGTGATTTTGTATGCATTTTAGTGGGATAAATTCACAGTAGGAAGTGGCTGTGGCAGTGTGA
>RJWM01025323.1:0-29521 GCA_004363535.1 Dasyprocta punctata | reverse complement strand
AAACTTAAGAGGAAGGTAAAATGACAGAAAAGAAAGTTCATAGAAAATCAGAGGATGTCCTAAAATATCCACGTAAGTGAAAGTAAAGTTTCCCCAAACTAAACAGCCTGTTATCCCAGCAGTTGGGAAGCTGAGGCAGTAGAATTGCCATGAGTTTAAAGCCAGCCTGGGCTACCTAGTGAGTCCAGGCCAGCATGAACTACATAGCAAGACCCTGTCTCAATAAATGAATAAACAAATAAATAAACAAGCAAACAAATAAATAAATGAGGAAATATTCCCTCTTTGTCCATGAAACAAACTTTGCTTACGAAGTAAGGCTGATTTACACAGCATACTGTGTCCCCGCCCGTGTCAGGCATACAGAAACCCAGCTGTAGAGACTTAGCCAAGTCGGGGTTTATTATTCTGGGAAAAGGAATCTAGGGCTTGGCAGTGCAGAGCCGGCTGTGTAGCTGCGTGGTGTCTTCAGGGTAGAAAGTCTTCACTTCCTTACTGTTTTAGCACGTGCTGGTCCTCCTTATGGTCACACGATGGCTGCTTCACTCCCAGCCTCTGCCCATGTTCCAGCCCTTCAGCCCCCCGAAAAGGAAAGACTGACGTGGAGGAAAGAGCCACATCTACGTCAGAAAAGCAGAGCTTTCCCCAGAAATTCCTGGTGGACTTCCGTTTACGCTTCCTCAGATGTAACAGGGTCATTTGGTCACTCTTAGCCATGAAAGATACTGAGAAATGTGCTTCGTTCTGGCACTTGGTCTCTTTGGACATGAGGATTCATGTTTTATTCCCTGACACGCTGCTTGTTGTCTGGAGAGCATTTCGAGAGTGCCCGCTGCTGACTCGTCTGTTCCTCGCTGGGCCTGAGGCGGCGGGCTGGTCCTCTGCCGCAGGCCCTGCCTGTGCGCTTGGCATCGTCGGCCCCGGCACTGCGTGCGGGCCCTTCCGAGTGCTGGCAAAGACAAAGCCGTGGTATTAAAGGGAGAAAAGCAAACGGTTAAGCCCGTCTCATTAGCCCAGCGCTCTCTAATGTCGAGTCACATCCCTGTTGCTTCTACATTTTGACTGCACACTCCCTGTATGTGTATGTTTAAATCGTGTGTAGGTATGTGTAAGTGTGTATTTCACCATGCTGTCTCATTATGTATGTACTAAGATTGTGAAAAACAACTCCAGGAGGAGCTGGAAAAATAAATATTATGAGTCAGTTGTCTCCCTGTGTCTCAGTCAGTGGCCCTCTGCCTCCCTCTTGGGAGAACATTAGCACAGCCGGCGATTTGAAACTCAGATTTTACACTTCAGACTAAATTAGTGTGATACGCAGGTCCTCCCTCCTCCCGGGAAGCTCCTGCTGCCCTCTCCCCTCCCCACCCTCCCCACCTCGCCCGCCCTGGCCTCCCGCGGTGTGCGCACGTCTGCTGTCTGCCCCGGCCTCTGCCCGGTCTTCCCGGAGCGCAGGTCTTCTCCTGTGCGCCCCTTCCCCTGCTTTCCTCCCCTTGCCAGACCTCGCCTCTTCCCTCTGCCAGCCCTGTTCCTCCCTGTTCCACACGGGTGCTCCTCCCCGACCCCTCTCCGGGCTCTCGGGTGGTATTTTAATTACCACCTGAGCATTTCTTCCTGTTGAACTCAGTGGTACTCAGAATATAACGTGGTTGAAGCCCCCGAACTTCTCTGCGTTAACCTGTTCTCAGTTGTTTGCATTTGAAGCTTCAGACTCTCTCTGCAGTCCATCCCCTGGCCTCCCCTTTTGAGTCTAGACTTCCCATGAAATACCCTATCTCCCCCATTCTCTGGGCTGATCCCCTCCAGGGGCAGCACAGTGCAGGGGAGTGGACGTGGGTCGTGACGCAGATCCCCACACTGCCACTCGCCAGCTGTGTGACCTTGGGTGTGGTGCTTACCTTCTCTTAGCAGTAAATCTGCCTGTTAGGATCATTATTAGGAATTACTGAAAGAAACGCCATGGGACACGCTCACAGCCCCGCCTTGAGTCCTGAATCAGACTCCCGGTGGGCCTGCCTTTGCTGCCTGCTCCGTGCGCACCATCCCACAGCTTCTGACAAGGGCCGGGTCACTCGGTTCCCGATGCCTGGAGCCTCTCCTGTCTGGTAGCCAAATCAGTTCACTTCGGAGAGTGGAAGGAGACACTAACCGAACAGGATTTCAGGGCAGCTGCTACCCGCTGCAAGTTTGTTGGGAGAGCTCGGCTGAATGGCCGTCCAGCCGTGACGTCGTTAACCGGGCGCCTTGCTCACGCGCCAGCCTCTCACGGGCCTGAGGTGGCCCTGGCTGTCCTGGAAGCAAGCGTGTCCGCACTCCAGAAGGGCAAGTCGGTTCCTCTCCCGTGGACTGTACTGCTTTCTACAGAGCTCTAATGTAGCACTAACCACTCCATTATAAATGAAATTTCTTCCCTTCTCACTAGAGTTGTGAGTTTCAAAGACCAATCTCACTTGTCTTTAAATCCCAGATATTAGCGCAGTACATATAGAATCAAATTTGCATTCAGTAAACTCTTACTGAGTTAATAAATAAATTGGATTTACTGATTTATCTTGGACATTTCACATGTGAAAAAAATAAAAGGCAGCTCATACAAGAATACAGTACTTAATACCATAAAATGAAAGTGAGTTTTACGTTCTTTATTCATTTGGTATTGTTCTTGCCTCTCCCTTAAACTCTGTGTCCTCACCCCAACTTGTGAACTGTTCGGTTAGTAACCCGCCTCTCCAGTCCCCTCCCACCAGCAGTGGGTCCACTCTGCCCTGAAAGTGGAAGACCCTCTTCGGGACTTCCTCAGGAGAGGGACAGATGTGACCACGGCTTCATGGCCGTGCTGCCCCTTCACGTGGACACCAGAGTGCACCTGGAGCTGCAGCAGCCCTCTGACAGCCGCGAGGAGGGCCAGCACCCCGGGGCCGGGGGCCTCCCACTGAGCTCTCCTGTGACGCCGAGTCCGCCTGTGCTCTGTCTCTCCACACACTGTTGGCTGGATTCTTTGCTGCTTTGCACACTCCTTCCTCCCCGGTGTTTCATCAGCCTCACGTCAGATACCTAACTTTAAAACAAATGTAAAACACTTGTGCTAAGTTTTTTTGTTGATAGCCGTAAGATTTAAGTGAAATAAATGCAATTAGTGTTGGTTTTCTGATACTAGAAAAAAAAAGTTGGCTATCTTGAAGTCTTCAAATCCTACTGTTTGAAATAATAAATTTATATATGTTTATCTGTGATATCACTGAAAAACTATATTGGAAAATAAGGATTTTTAAAAATAAAGCCAGCTGCTGATAAACGTACATATCTAAGTAAAGTATGCTCCCTTCAGTTTTGCTTATTAAAAACTAACCTAATTATTTTTTAAAAGAGATCTTAACTATTTAAGACTAAAGCGCTTCATCTTTTAGTTATATACAAAGTAAAGGTAAAATAGTCTCTGTAAGTTATGTGAAGTATTCTACTGGTTGTGGTTGTTTACCCTTGCTGCTGTCTTTAAAAGTTCTGTGTCAGGCTAGGGGTGTTGCTATAAGTGTGCAGTTTTGTAAAAAAAAATAAAATAAAAACAAAAATTTTCTTTATTCTGAGATAAAAGATGCATTTCTCTGCTGTGAGACTTGAGACACTTTAAATGCTGGCATAGACTTTAATTGCATCTGTGTAGCTGCATAGTATTGAGAAGTATTTTATCAGGCATTTAGTCATCTTTGTTTTTTCTTTAGCACCAAGGACAATTGCTTCAGTGTTAATATTCAGCCACCTATTGGAGAACTGCTTTTACCTGTGGCCATGTCAGAGAAAGACTTTAAGAAAGAACAAGGTGAGAAATTACCACAATTACTAGAAATGTATGTAACAAAGAATATATATGCACATGTTCTGACAATCTCTAAGATAACTTTTTGTAATATATAGCCAATAACAGATGTTAGCACATAATCTTCCCATTTTTCTTAACACTTTGAACTTGTAAAATGACCTTAAAAGTGTATGTTTGTTTACATTCATGACATACTTGAAAATTGAGCAAATATGTCTTTAAAGTGATAAATTTATTCTTAATCAGCTTTTCTATTCTGAGTTGTAGTCTTTCAACCTGATCATACATCTGGTGGTGTGTTTGTATTCGTGAAAATGCCAGAAACTGGGGACTCTAATGTTCTAGCACGGCAGAGTTTCATTTCAGTTTTTGGGTTTTTTGGGTTTTTTGTTTTGTTTTTTTGGTTTTTGTTTTTGTTTTTTGTTGTTGTTGTTGTTGTTTCTTTTGGTACTGGGAATTAAATCTAGGGCCTTGCGCTTGCCTGGCAGGTGCTGTGCCGCTGAGCTACATCCCCAGGCCACATTTCAATATTTTTTGTTGTTGAGGAACTATTTTTCATGTCCTGCTGATGTATTTTTCTTGCCACACAGTACAGTGCCTTACCCTTCAGGTTAAAGTCCTAATTATAATATTAAAATATCTCTTTTGACTTAATTCTGTGTTAAAGAAATGGCTGTTTGAATGAATCAGAGCTGAAACATTTTTAAATCTGTATTAAAAAGAAAGTATTTTCAACAGAATGCAAGTATTAATATTTAACACTTGGCCCAGAGTGAAGCATGCCTTCTAATAAAAGTGAAGGGCTTTTTTTTTGTACATGAATATGGGGAGTAACACTGATTTTATGTATTTAATTAAGGATAGCATTTATAAAGTGAGGGAATATTACGTCCTATAGTCAGCAATTTTGAAGTCTTTACATGAATCTAAGTGTGGAGGCCGTTAGCAAACGAAGATCTTTTCATTTCTAGGTTGTTAAGTCAGATTCTTCCACCTCTCAGAACACACTAGACACACACAGACCCGCTTCTGAGGAGGGGCGTGCCTCCTGGTTCTTGGGTATTGTACGCTGAAGGTTTGGTTTCCTCCATGCCTGGATGAGCCACTCTGTCAGAAAGACCTGTTGTAGAAGAATCCCTCAAAGAAAACCCCAGACTGAGACTACACATTTATAGTAATTGTTTCTTCTGGCCTTGCTGTTAAGTGATAAGAAAGGAATGACTAAACCCGACTTTACATTTGTTTTCTCGAAAGTTAATAATTGCTGTAGAAGAAAGTTAAACTTGTGATTTTGTTTCCCAATGATGCACTGATTCTTGTATTTGCCATTCTTACCCTTTGCTGGCTAACGCCTGCCTCTCCTTTACGCCTGCTCAGCACACCCAGGTGAGTGGCGCTCAACACCGCGGCCCAGGCTGTGGCACGTTTACTTTTGCGGGGAGATTCTGTTCTTGCAAAGTGCAGCTGAAGTATTTCTAAAGCAGCAGATTGCCGTACGCCCTTTCTCTCCCTCAGCTTTTGTTTAGAATACTTGATATTTCGATCAGATTTTTTGTTCTCTGCTGTGACTGGGGGATTTTTTGCTGCCCAGCCATACAGAACCGTAAGTGCATGAGAGAGGTGCTCTTGGAGAATAGCTCTGGTCCTCTGTGGACTTGTTGCCAAAATTCCTTTTTCTTCTGCCATTTTACTTCTATGGTTGTTGATTATTTGTCTGAATAAATCTGGCAGCTGTTTGCTATGTTTAATAGAGCAGAAAGGCTACTCTGAATAAAGCTATTTGAAAATTTGTTTATATGAAGTATTTGTAAATCCTTGCAAGTCTCTGGGCATTTCTGTATCATTCTTTCTGTCTTCCTGAATTCATTCTTTGATGTGGAACTTGATGCTGGCAAATTTACCATGGGTTTAAAGAGTCTTTCCAGTAGCATCTTTTTAGTTATAGATTTGAGCAGGTTTGGTAATAGAGGTCTCAATTCCCAACTTTACACATGTATTTGTTTGTTACACTGTTCAGGGAAGGGAGCATACCTTATTTCACAAAAGTTACCTAGAAACAACTAACAGAAAACCCTAAATCAAAATAAAAATTAGTTGGCTCACATTTTATCAATGTGAAATTCTGGAAGACAAAATGTGAGTAAATTTTTAAATGTGTGTTACTGCATACTAACTTCACCCAACTTTCCTACTTTAAGTAAAGGGAAATTACATAATTAATATCTCATTTTATGGTGTCTGTATCTTAAGACTCAAGAAGTGCATTAAATGTATTAGGATTTAACTAAAATAGTTATAAATAAGAAACAGAAAGATTATGGTTCTATTTTTATTCTAAAGGCATGCATAACTGAAACATGTAAGATACTAAAAGTGATTCTAACAGAATGTCACATTAGATTAATGTTAAAAAAAAAGCTTGTATTTCTAATTTACAACCCAATCCAGCACTTCTTCTTGCTGGTTATGTTTAGAGTTTGTAGCTAAACATTCTTGTTGATAAAAGAGTGGTAGTCAAAGTGCTAAGTGAAAGATAAGCTAGCCTGTATATTGAAAGTTCTTACAGTATTCATAATATGGGCCTTCAATTGAAGCATGAGTTACTCATTGCTGTGGGTATTGTAAAGGTGATGAGCTGTCTGTGGGAATCTTTGAATACTATAAATAAGATGGGGTCTGTCTTTTCTAACCTAAAAAATTTTAATTTGTTTTCTTTGGACAGTTTTAATTTGAAGAGATGTAAGCCAATTGTTTATTCTAAGCCACCTCTTATTTAAATTGCAAATCAAAAATTTAGAAAAGTCTTTTCAAATTTGATTTCCTTATATTAGTTGGTTCGCCTTTTAGTAGTTAATTACTGCTGATTAAACCTAAATCAAGTGCTCCTACACCATCACCAAAATTCAGATATGTTCTAATGAAGCCACAATTTTGCCCATTTAAAAATATTTTCCCACTAACTTTGCCCTTATGATGGAGCAGTCTGTAGGCAGCAAAAGTCTGTTTTTATAGGATAAACGTCTAATGATGGCTTGGCGTATTTTTTCCTTGTTAATTTGAAAATACCTGATATATTTTCATTTAGCAAAACCTGTGCTTTAAGAAACCAAAAATGTTTACTTAATTTTATTGTGATTTATGCATCCATCTTATGGGTTCCTAGCTAGCAAGATGCTAATTCTTTAAATGGTCAGACATTTACTATTTTCTGGCCCTTAACTACCACAGCAATCATATTTGATGCCCCTTAATTAGAGCACCTTTTTTTTCTTTCCAGGTTCTTTTTCCACCTCAGCAATCGAGACAATACATTTGCTTACCGTGCTGCTCTCCTAAGTGTTCTTTTGCATGTAAATTAATCTTGATTCAGTTTACACTGTCATGCTGAGTGGTACAAATTGCCTATAACAATAAAACAGCATGAGTTAAAAATAAAGGGGGGTGGAGAGGCAGATTGAATGTGTGCCTTACTTGATAGGATGTTACTTTGCTTTATGCCAATACATTAGCCGACGATAATGAATCTTCTGTTCTGAAAAGCATGGTTTAGTTGATTTTTTTAATTTTACTTCAGTGGAGCAGTACCTTGTCTTTTATAGAACAAGTTAGACAAACCATTAATGACAAGAGTGTTAAGGTTAAATATGAAGCAATGCATTCACTTCTCTGAGTGCTATCCATCTTTCCATTTACAGGAGCTTGACAAAAGTACTGGCTTTGTACAACATTTCCTTTAATTACATGCTGCGGGAAACAGGCTTTTAACATAAACATAGTTGCATTCATTTATTCAGCAGTTGCTCTTCAATAGAGCTTAATGGAGAAGGTTTAAATCCTAAATGAGTACACACATCTCTCAGCAGTGTTATGTCAGCCCTGTGCTTTACTTAAAAGCAGTGTTTGACTGCGTATATAGTTTTTAAAGCTTTTGCCTAATATTGAAGTTAAACGACCTAAGACAGAACATAGTGTTCCTGGAATTTGAAAGTGGTTAGTAAAATGTGCTCCTCGTTAGAAGGTGGATAGTTCTGTTTTTCTATCTGGTGGTGTAAGTAAGACCTTTTATAGTAGTAGGTTTTGGTGTCTTCATACTGTTAATCGGGGACTTTTTTAAATTTCAGGTTATATTTACAATAAATAAAAGTATAGACTTGAAGCTGCAGGGTCTTTTGGAAACATCAGATTTTGCCACTTTCATAAATTTTGTAAACTACTGTACACATGTCAGATGTATTCAGAGATTATTTTTAATAGATACCTTTGATGTCCATCAAGTAAATGACATTTGTTGTATTTCATTTTAACCCAGTACTGAATTGCAGTATTTTTTCCAAGGGTTTAGTGCATTGCTGAATTTGTTCACTGAATTTTCACATGAGATTCTGATATCAATGGTATGTTTAGGGTTAACGTTACAGTCTTTATTCGTAATTTTGCATGACTTGGTTTCTTTTTGAACTATTATTTGTAATGTCTCTGGGATTTAAGATTTTTCAATTCACATTTTTCCTTTTTTCAGACTTTTTGCTTTGGAGATTTTGGTTTGTGTTTCTGTTGGGACGTAGTTCTATTTGCTAGTCAAATGCTGTCATTGTTAAGTACAGCCTGGAAACGTGCTGCTTTTTCTGGAGGCCCAGCCCTGGCTGGAGACCTCCAGCTATTGTGAAGATGACTTTGATCTTCCGTGTAGAAGCTGGCCGTCAGGCGCTGCTGCTCGTTATTCCAGAATATTTTGACTCACTTTGGCTGACCTTTGAATGAACAGTACTAAGAATTAAATATTTATATTCTTATAAAAACTTAGTCATTTACATAGCCCAAATTGTGTGTGAATTTGAAATATACCTGTGATTTTTACCCAACAGTAGTTACTATTAGATTTGTGAAGAATGATTTTGACTGCATTTTTACACATTTTTCTACCCATTGAGGATTTTTAAGAGATCTGTGAAACAGTGACATTATTTTAATTTTATAATTACCTTGAAAATTTCATTATAAAGCAGCACATCTCTTGTTAAGAAAAGTTTATAAGTTTTGGGTATGAGTGTAAATTAGTTTCACAAAGAAATCACTAAAAGGGAACCTTCCTTTGCTCTTGCAGGCATGCTGACAGGAATGAATGAAAGTTCTGCCACCGTCATCACTGCGCCCCAGAACTTCACCCCCTCTGTGATCCTCCGGAAGGTTGTGAATGTAGCCAACATGGGTGCAGTGCCTTCCAGCCAGGATAAGATACACAGGTTAGGTCACTAACACACAGTCTGGTGTTGTCTGTCTAAAGACGTCATTTGATGTTTTCTGTGGAAATAATTACCAGTAAGCCGACACACACCATCCCAGTTCTTCTGATGATATATTAAGTCAATGCTTTCGGATTGAGGCCCCACCTCATTTGATAGCATCCTTATTACACGGCATGGCTTGGAAAGATACACAGAGCACATCCACATCCCATAATAGCCTGATAATTTGTAAAGATTCCTTTTATGAGATGCTGGAGTTTACCAGATTGTGTCTGATTCAGCACATTTTCACAAAAAACTGTCCTAGAAAGTCGTAGGGCTGACTCCTTTGGCTGAATGCAGGTCTGGAGCTATCTGCAGGTTGCTTTACGAAGCAGACTCCAGGCTGCTTCCAGTGGCTGAGCGCGGCCCCTGTTCTCAGGTGTGGGGCGTCCTCCCCACCAGGCATCTGAAGAATGAGCTCCAGGGCATCCATCCTGTGAGGCGGCAGCAAACGTGATTAATTGGTTGTTTTCCTTGTATTCTTATGAATGCCAGTAGCTTTAAACAGTGGTGGAGGTAAAGCTAACGCTACTCTGAGCTGGAGGAAATCAGTGCGTACATCTGCATTAAAAGAATACACTATATTTCAGATATCTTATATGATTATCAATTACAGAAAATAAATTTAGGATCAAAGGGAAGGCCTTCAGATTGTTAAAATCTTTTGTGTTGTTGTTGTTGTTGTTTTGTACCATCTGTGCTTTGGGTTTAACTTCTCTCTGCTCGTGTTGGACTTGGTAATCTTGGGCAAGTTACAATTTCTCCTTACAGGCTTGAAATTCCTTGTCAGTTTGGAAATAGGTGGCAAGGTACAAAAAAGATTGAAATGAGATTCTGTTGTATTTGTGGAAGAACGCTGGGCTTAACTTTGGAAGAGCTCATCTGGCCAGGCGTGGTGGCCGCCCCCGGTCCCAGCACTCAGGAGGCTGAGGCTGGAGAATCGCCATGAGTTTGAGACCAGCCTGGGCTATGTGATGAGACCCTGTCTTAAAAAAATAAATAAATAAGTTAAAAAGGACTGAGTGGACGTTATTCAGATCTTCCTCATTCATGACAAAATGAAAGGGACCCGTGCTAATCAAAAATAGGGTTTTACTTGTGCGTGTGTGCGTGTGTGCGCTTGAGTTTGAGAGGCAGAGGAAAGCCCTTAAGACGTTCAGATCTGAGGCTTCCATTGTTTTCACTATGCCAAGCCCAGTCACACGGAATGGTGACGAGGTAGAAAATGGATGCAAAGTCGTCATACTGGTGCTAACGGTTCACACTGAACTTAGCGGTCAGTTCATGTTCAGAAGGAAAACAGTGAGCAAGCCTTTTTAGTAAAAGTATTTTTTAGCTCTGAGTTTTCTAAGCTTGTTTTGTTTGTTTTCTGTGTGCTTTAAGTACTTTTTTTTAACTGTCTTGTGTGATCTGTTTGTGGATCCTTGGAATTACTGAAATTACTGAAATACCAACTCTAACATTTGCCTTATTTAGTATGAAATTTTAAGTAACACATTTAGAGGTCAGCAATATTCCAGTGTTGGTCTTTGGTTTTGGATTGTTTTGTTTTGTTTTTGTTTTTGTTTTTTGTTTTGTTTTTTTGAGACAGGGTCTTGCTATGCAGTTCAGACTGGCTTTGGGCTTACTTTGTAGCCCAGGCTGGTCTCAAACTTGCTATGATTCTCCTGCCTCAGCCTCCCCTAGTGCTGGCATTACAGGCATGCACCACCACATGTGGGTTCCAGTCTTGTTTTAAGGCCATCTATCATAATACACAAAGAAAAGGATAATTTTGTATGTATTCTGGTTTAGGTTTTGGGTTTTGGTTTTTGGTTTGTTTGTTTGTTTTTGGTTGGTTTGTTTTGGCTTTTGGTTTTTTGGAACAAGGTTTTCTATATAGTTCAGGCTGGCTTTGAATGTACTGCGTGACCCAGGCTGAGCAATCCTCCTGCCTCAGCCTCCTGAGTACTGGCATTACAGGTGTGCTCCACCACACCTGGCACTGTTTTGTTTTGTATCTGGGATTTTTAGAAACTTTTCTAAAAGCAGTGAAAGTCTTCCAGATTTTTGATTCTTAGAAAGAAAAACGATCCAATTCCCTCCTCAAAGCTCCTAACGTGAACCACTGCCTTTCTGCCAGAAGGCGCACGAGGCAGGACGCTCGGCGCAGTCGGCAGCTGCTCTCACAGCGTCGCCTGCCTGCGAGGGGACTTGTTCACACCTGGCCCGGCGACCGCGCCTCAGTTACTGTCAGTGCTCGGTATCTGTGCGGTATCTGTGCGGCTGCAAATGGGACACACACCCGAGAACCGTTTGCGCGTCGGTGACGCCGCAGCCTTTCCTTCCCAGCTCTGTCATCAGGGCCTGGTGCTTGGCTCCGGGAGCGGGGCGGAGCCCGAGGTCCTCCGCAGTCCGCGTGAATGAGCGCCTGACCGCCGAGGGGCAGGCGCTGCTGTCTCCGTGTGCCCCTCAGCCCGCCGTGCTTAACAGAGAGCCCCGTGCTACTCTTCAGAGGCAAAGGATGCCCACGGTCATGTTAGGAATTTTAGAAAGCTTCCAGGTGTTTATATATCTCAGACAGAACTGACATAATTATTGTGTGTATGTGACACTTTCACAAGTTTTTGACCATTCTTCTTTGCTTGTGGCAGTTAGAACATATAACTGACTATTAAAATCTGTCTCGATGCTGTTAATTTCATTTAAAGTGAAATAGCAGTTTTTGATTACATTTTAATAGCAAATTAACATTTTACCACTATTGAATTGTATTAATGTTTTTTTAATGTAGTATTCAATATTATAATACCCTGTGGGATCAGTGAGATTCTATATCTAAGCCTCCGTATTATTTGTTAATGATAGAATTGAAATCCCTGTGAAATTTTTAAATAACTCCCTTATTCTCCTGTGTCAGTTGCTTTTTCAAGTTGGTTAAGAATAGAAACCAAGATACTCTAATATTTATTTGACTGGTTTAGGATTACTTTTTAAAAAAACATCAAATATGGAAAGTATCTTGATGATTAGTATTTTAAGAGATTAAGAATTTATAATGTGATGAAATTCTTTTCATCTGTGTTAAGTTCTGTCTAGGTTTTCTGGATTTGTTTGTTTGTTTGTTTTGTTTTTTGGGACAGGGTTTCACTATGCAGCCCAGCCTTGTCCTCTGGTAACAGTGCTCATGAATAGTACAGTGACCAAAATGTATAGTTCTGAAATCTCTAAGGTTTTTTCCTGCAGAGAATCATATGGCAGTTTGTACAAAATCCAGATTCCTGGGACCCACCCCTAAAATTCAACATCTTCCTAAGTCCATAGTTTGAGGCTATCCTGGGTATCAAGAGTTAACAATAGCCACACAACACACTTTATAACACGGTTTCCCATGTTCGTACATTTCCTTTTTATACCAGCTAGTCATGAAGGGATACTAACAGGTGAGATGTTTGTTTGTCTGGTTTTTTCGGGATGCTGAGGATTAAACCCTGAAATTATACATGGTAAGTACATGCTGTGCTACAGAACTGTATTCCCAACCCTAAGTGAGATGTTTGACTTTATTTTTTTCATACTACCTGTGACAGCAAGATCGCATATTAATTTGGGAAGTACATTACCACGGGGTCTGTAAGACAGTCTTACACCACAGGTAAAAGTTTGTCTTGAAGCAGTCTCAACCACTTCACATTTTAACTCATAGAGAAAATTAACATTCGTATACAACACCATTAGGGAAAAGAGTTGTCAAATTTTGCATTCATCTTTCCCTTTCATGAACAGAAAATTGACCCTGTACAAATGGAGAAACTGCGATATTTGAGAGGAAGGAGGAATCTTGTCTCTGCCTTGATTCTATTTGGTTTTTAACTTAGTAAGATGCTAGAGCAACTTTCATTAGTTCTTATGTTCCTTTTTCCCAATATATCTTACTTAATGGTGGGGTTTTTATTTAGCCTTATACTTTCTAAGTTTGCAAACTTGGGACATGTGCAGCTTGTGGATAATGACAATCTTAGTAGAATAAATGTTTCACTGTTGTCACTTAAGTAAGGAAAGTCTGGTGTGAATTGAAGAGTGTCTCCATGGCAATCTGGCAGTCAACTTTTAATTTATGAATACTTATTAATATAGTTTATTTTAAGTAAAATTAAAATTTTGTTATTTAATTAAAATATAGGTAAAGAACAGCTTGTTTTATTCTGAACCTTAAATGCATATATTAATTGCTGTTATTTAACAGTTTAAAGGTTTCTAATAGGAGAAATGTTGTATATTGTATTTTGTGTCCTAAAAGATGGCCCATAACTCCTCTCGGTAGCTTCTGGGACCTCTGTCTCATGTTTTGCTGGTGGGAGGGTAACAGTCAGGGGTGGCACATTCACTCTTGGTGATAGCTGTAGTGTTTCCCTGTCTTCTGTTTTTAGGTTCATTAACCCTCGGGGTACTGTGTTTCTTTAATACAGTAGTCGATTTCCTTTCTTCCAGCAACTAGATTTAAATTTTGGAGAATAATGCAAAGCAAATTTTGCTTGTCAGCATTCTGCACTATTTTATAGGCTCTTAGGCTGCTATCAGCATGCTTCATTGGTCCTAAAATAAAATTTTATATAAACAGTTGTTGAAAATACAAGGCTTAGGTCTTTTCTGTGGTATGACAGTCTCTTAGGTCTCCAGCGGAACCCGAGCGCTGTGTTCACTAGAGGGCAGCACCGCTTTTGATCTTGCTTCAGGCAGCGTTTCGCAGAACAGCAAATGGAGACCTCATTCATTTTCACACTGGAGACTATTTGGGTATTTTGGAAGTAACCAAACTGCACAGCTCGTTTTTACTTTAACATTCTGTGTGAAGTTTTATTTAATTTCACCATTCATGAAGTAATGTCCTATCGTGCAGCAGTTTTACTAATAGGAATATATAGCTGTTTTTGTGTAAAAGTGACAGAAAGGTATTCTTCTGGGTTAACAATTTTGTAAGGAATCAAAGAGGATGGAGTCAGAATATATTTGTTTTACTATTTGGCTTCCTCCTGTTAACCCCAGCTCACCTTCCAGCCACGGAGCAGACAGACTGGAGACGCCCCGGGAGCCCTGCGGTGCTGCATGGCCGTGAGCCGTGAGCCGTGAGCCCTCCCTCGCCTCGCTGTCCTGAGGGAAGGGGACGCGTTGCTGAGACCTGCTGGGGGGGGGGGTTAATACCATCTGTGAAGATGAGAATAGACACTAGTGAGTCTTGAATTACAGTGGTAGTTTATTTTTGTGTTAACAGTTCTCATCTAAATGTTAGCGGAAAGTGCTACAGCATTATTGGGCATTTTTTTAATAGGGAAAAATTATTTAAATTCTGTAATCATTTTTAAATTTTTTCCATTAATGGGCTTAACTTTAAAATGCAATTTTATGACCAACAAAAGAGTATTTTACAACTTAAAAATTCTCTACCTGTTTAAAATATTCTACTGTATTAACTAAGGGAATAAGGATTTATAATTTTAAATCTTTTGGAAAATAATGCTCCAAATCATCCTACTTTGATATTGATGTTTAGGGAGCTTATTCAAACCAGTATTTCTAACATATAATGATCGCGTGACTTCGTTACACATTTGTCAACTTTGAAGTAATTATTTTTATACAGCTAGGGCAGGGCACTGCATCTTGTGATCGTCTTTCTTACTAATAGGATTCTGTCTGCTTCAGCAGGCAGTAATTGAAGGCTTCATGTACAGAGTAGCAAAAAAAGTTTTAGCCTGAGTAGGCCATTGTCACAGCTTCTGGTAACCAGCAGAACAGAAAGCACAAGAAAATTGAACTCAGAATAGAAAAATCAGAAACCAAGAAGACTATCCGAGAGAAGAAAAAGCATGTCTTCGGGCTGTTGCATTAAGTGTAGCAAATCTGATTCTGTGTCAGAAATTTTATGTTTGCGAATACTCAGGGGTTGTATGCAGCTTCTCAGATACAAATTTTTAAGTTTGTGTTGTGCTGTGAACATTTTAATTATTAGAACAATGGAGCTGTAGGACTTCTTTTCCTTCTGACAAAGAGCACTTATGGTTCACAGCCAATTTCTCACAAATTTGAAAGCTGTTATAGGTAACATGTGTTTAAATGTATTGTTATTTGACCAGTTGCATAATTCTGACAATAGTTTAGGATAGGGTCACTTTTTAAGAAGAGTGAAATTTTTTCCCATAGCTATTACAACTGATTTTGTCTTTTTCTTAAATCTTAAGAATTAAAGATTAAGTGTCATTGCTAGAGATAAGAGACAAAAAGACATTTAATAAGATGAAATACAGATACATCCGAACAGTTTTACCTTCTCAGCTGGTGATTATGTAAACAGTGAGGCTTAGTGGTAGAGTGAAATGAAAATTGTAAGAAATACCTCGATGGCTTCCTTTTAATAACGTGGAACCCGTCGCACATAGGCAGTGCATCTTTAATGTCATCCCACTTACTTGTTCTCATTTGTGGTGTTACTAGTTTTCGAGGTTGATTGGTCTCCACATCATCTCTCCCTGTGTTACAGCTCCATTAAAAAAGGTTGTTTATCTTTCATTGCTGGTGATCTTTGAGGGACTGAGGGCTGAGGATATTTAAAATTATATGACTCTTTAGAGGCAGGAATTAAAAATATGACAAAGAATCAAGTCAGGATGCTTTGAATTACAGAATAATACAAAGCCAAGCACACAGATTTTGTCCTTTGTAAGTTTTTAGTATAACACAGATGTGTCTGCCCTGTAGATCACAGATTGTCCATGTCTGGTAGAGCACTTAAAAGTTATGAATGATAGGAAATCCTCAATACTTCACTGAATGATAGAACAATATGTTTATTTTGTTCTTCTCTATATTATTTTTTCCATAACTTTTTTTTGTGGTTTTTTTTCTTAGATTTTGTTGGTACATTTTAGGTACACATAATGATCACATTCATCCTAGAAGCACACAGTTTTTGAAGGGAAAGATTTTCTGAACGTATTAGATTGTATACATATTGGATAAATAAGAAAAACCTTTATTTGTCGACTGAGAAAGTATCAGAGTACTTTTGTACACGTGAAGGACATGCGTGTGACCTGGAATCCAAAGACCTGAGTGTAGAACGCTGCCCTGCCCTTCGCTGGCTGTGTGTCCCTGAGCAAATGCCTCAGCTTCTCTGGGCCTCCTTGCCCTGCGCCACACTGGGATCTGCCTGCCCACGGGGCCGGATGACATGTGAGCGCGCTCCTCAGAGCTCAGCACCACACACCTCACCAGCTGTTAATAAATGGCGGCTGCTGTTCTCAGTGATGGAGAACTTCTCGTGCCTTCAGGAAAATTTATGGCATCGTGTGGTTTTAGTTCAAGGCCGGGCATAAAGGGGTCTGTGTTGCCCATGAAAGGTATTGCATAATCAGTGTTTCTTACATTCAGAAACAACCTGTGATTAATTCTTACAGAACTATCAATAACATGTATGTTAGAACACAGGCTGTTTAGAAGCTCAGTGACTAACAACTTCATGTGAATGGCTTTTGCTTTCCATGGACCAAAACAAACCAGTGGTAATCATGCTGCAATTAAATCCGCCCTTTTTGAACTGTGAAGCGGGAACGTTGGGGCGTCTGATCGCCTCCTCCTCCAACAGCGCTTCCAGCCTGTGCGCCCACAGAACAGAGCCCTCGTGCCAAGGCAGCTTCAGCTAGCAGAGCTGGTTGTAGACAGATGCACTTAGCATCGCTCCTCTCCAGGGTAAGCAGCTACCTCTCCCCGTTCAGGCCCCTGTTCCTTACAGCACTGAGAACCGCGTGGTAATAAGTTTGCAGAAACGCGTGGGAGCGTTTATTGCTCTGACACTAAGATTGACATTTGTCTTTGCCAAGTTTGTATGATTGCAACAGTGACTCCAATTCTTAATAAAAAGAGAAAATGCACCTTGGGGCTGTACAACCCTGAAATTCAAGCAGTAGTGCTTTTCTGTTCCTTTTTAGCCATAATCTCCTTCCCCATGGTCCCAAGGCACGAGTGTTAAGTAAATAAAAGAACTAATAAGACTGTTGTGTACATAGTTATACCCGGTCAGAAATAAGGACTTCTGCTGAAGTATTTGTTGAATGAGTTACAGATGTGCTGACCAAAGCTGTGGAACAGTTGTGTGGATGAATTGGAATATAGAACTGCCTTGCATTCTTGGATGACATAGTTGACCCACATGTGGAAGCAGCATTCTTCTGTGGAGCCTAAGAACCTTAAACTTTTAGACTAAAGAAATGCATAAACCTGCGAGCAGTGATAGAAGAGAGAGAGTCATTTGGGACTGGAAATCTCAGTGTTCTCTCAAAGATGACACTTAGGTACCAAGTTTAGTTCCTGATCTTTTACGTGTAGGTTCAAACGCAGATAGATATGTGTATGATGAGAGCTTTATAAAAACGTCCTTAAAAATATCAATACTTTTTATATTCCTAACTGGTTACTTACAGTTGCTTCTCTCAGTAGGAAAACTGTTGTCAGAGTCCTTGTGAATTTTAAGCTTGTTTGAAGAAAGTACATAAATAAATGAGTAGGAAAACTTCTAATGCACTTTGTCAGCAATCCATTAGCAGACATTTTAAAATAAATTCATGGTGTTGATATTTTCAGTTTAGTAAGATTAGCATTATTTTTACCTTTGATGCATTATTCTAATTACTACTGAAAAACTGATTTTCATAATTCTATTTAGGACAAAAAATGCCTTGTTAGATTCCAAAAAATGAATTTAAGATCTTGATGTCATTTTTTAAAAAAACTCAAAAAAGAAATGACTTTTCATTTAAAGAGAATTTGCTTCCTGCTTAAGTGGCTAATATTTTAATTAAGTTAGGAGTGAAGTTTTTCTGAGTGTCTCTGATAAACTCCCTCTTTTATGTTGATGATAATTAAACAGATCTCTGAGGACAGCGTGGCTCTGTGCAGGGCCCATGCTAATTGTCAGGCACGAGACACTGACCAGTTGGTTTGCTCTCGAATCGTCCGCAGCGTGCTATCGGCGCGGCCGTTTTATTTTTATGTATTGTGAGCTGTTGTCAGGGCTAACTGGGTGCCATTGTGGCTGAAGATGTCGCGCAAATTGAGGCAGATGGCTCAGATTCAGACACGTGTCACACAGAAAGGGGAAAGGGGATTGGCCCTGCGAAGCGGGGTCACGGCAGGTCCCAGACCTGCTCTGCACTTGCTAGTGTTTTCAGAAGCTCACGGGCAGCAACTTTGTTTTTCTCCAGTCATCCTTGCAGTCAGACTCCCTCCCCCACACGGCGGCCCGCGCTCCTGTGGAAACTGGAGGCCTGGGCAGCCCCGTCCTGGTCCCCCGTGTGTCTGGGGCTCACTGTGCCGGCAGAATGAAGCAGCGGGACTGACAGAAGTTCATTGTGCCTCCAACGGCTTTTCAGTCAATTGCAGTGCTTAAAAGGCTAGTTTTGCTTTTAATTCCACGTAATTAGTAGGTTCTTCATGTCTCGGAATTTAGTAAGAGAGCATTAGACCTCAAGTTTCCTCTATTATACTCTGAAACAGAAGGGAAGATCTAATGTTCTGCACATTAAAGAGGGAGAGACGGAGGGAGCTGTGAGGTGCACTTGCTGTCACGTGGTTTAGTTTCGTGTCGTCATTAACAGTGGAGATTGGATTTGAATATTTTTCCATGAGTGAATTCATTGAGCTTAGTAAGAATTTTATAATGTACATAAAATTATCTAACTTCTTGCATAATCATTTTCAGATATGAGGAATTAAAATTTCAAGCTCTTTTCTTAGCATGCTTTAAAAATAAAAATATACTGTCTTACTTTAAATGGCCCCATGGATGGTGAAATCTTAAATATCAAATGAATGCTTCCCAAGTACGTCATAGTGGAGAATTATCCATGTGTATTTGTCATTCCAGCTAGTAAATAACATGGACTTCCTTTTTCTATTCTGGTTTAAAATACACTAAGATTACCAGCTTGTGGTGAACATGGGCTGGACAGTTTATTGATTTTTCAGAAGAATGCTTGGCTTTGGGTTTTTGGCAGTAGGGAACCTACAATAAATTATTTCACCTAAGGAAAAAAACTTATTTTAAACCTATTTGAATTTATGCTGTCTCCTTTTTCTCCCCTCTCATGATAAAAGGTCTTTTTTTTTTTCTTACAGGTTTGCAGCTAAAACTGTGCACAGTGGGTCATTGATGCTAGTCACAGTGGAACTGAAGGAAGGCTCCACAGCCCAGCTTATCATAAACACTGAGAAAACCGTGATTGGTTCTGTTCTGCTGCGGGAGCTGAAGCCTGTCCTGTCCCAGGGGTAACCTGCTTACATCTGGACTTCAGGATCTGGCACACAGCAAAAGTGCCTGGCATCCGCTGCTGCTGCCTTTCATTTATAATAATAGCCCTTCCATCTGGCAGTGGGGGAACACACTCCCACGTTCTCGTCTCCTGCTTCAGGATGCTGGTGTGTATCCTTCATGTGTGCACCGCTTTCCCCCTTTTCGCTTTGCTAACCAAAGAACGTGTATTTTACTGTCAGTTATTTTAACTCTTGAATCCATGTGGCATTTTCTCCGACCTCGTTTCTTTTGACCTCCTCATCTTCCTCCTCTTTTTTAACAATGATAGACGTAAATCAGATATTTAAAGTGCGTTGAAAATCATCTTCCCTTCAGCAGTAACCAGAATTAGCAAAGGAGTAGTCTAAATGGCCTTTCAGCTTGGTGTGTGAAAATGAGATCTCATACTGCTTAGAATTAAATGCAAAAGCGTGGACTCTGCAAAAGTTCGTTCTTTGAATTTCCTGGTATTTATGATTGGTTATTGACAACTGTCATTGTGAAATTATCCCGACATAATAAGATAAATAAACTAGTATATGAATAGCATTTGTCTTTGCATTTTTAATGAGAAGCTATTTATCATCCTAAAATTCATATGCTGAGCTTTCTTTATTCTAAAATACAGTGAGTGCATTAAATTATCCAGAGAAATAATGGGATTTAGTTAGTCAAAGTGAAACCACTTTTATACTACGTGAATTTCTTACTTGTGTGACAGAGTAGTTTTCCAGGAGAGGGAAAACTAGCGTGTTTAATAACAACAATAAAAACCTTTGTGTTACAAAATGTCTGCACTTTTTGTCTGTTAGTGGGCTGTGATTATAAGGCCTGTTATACCTGCTAAATAAACTTCTTTGAATTTTCTTTTTGTTACAAATCTTGGTGCTCAACTTTGATAAAAGCTAACTAGCACCGTCTTAATTTTAGAAATTTGAAAAGTACTTATATGGTCAACATGTTAACCTCTTTCCCTAGGGTTTATTTTATTTGCTAACGTTGGCAAATGACTATATTTACTAAGATTATTCTATAATCAGAA
Source organism: Dasyprocta punctata (assembly GCA_004363535.1). Taxonomy (NCBI): domain Eukaryota; kingdom Metazoa; phylum Chordata; class Mammalia; order Rodentia; family Dasyproctidae; genus Dasyprocta; species Dasyprocta punctata. The sequence goes on along the minus strand of RJWM01025323.1, from coordinate 9,050 downwards.
AATTTTTCTGTCACTTTTATGCCTTTTTAATACCAGTAGAAATTTATTTACCTTTCTAATAGAAAGTAATGGACTGTGGGGACAGTCAGTCTCCTTTGTTTAGAGCCATGTAAATAATGGCTGGTGTGGGTTGGCGTAGTTCGGCTTGAGACTTGGTCTCCCTGCGCTGCCTGGCTGACCTGGGTCTTGTCGGCCTAACCAGTGCTTTTGCCTCAGACTCCCATGTAGCTGAGATTTTAGGCAAAGGCCACAGTTCTTATCTATTATAATTTTTTAAAGTAAAAAGGAAGATAATAGGCATCATAGATTGTAAACAAAACTAAAAAATGAAAAGCATTTTTGGAACATTACTTATTAATGAGAGCAAAAGAGACTGTGGAAAAATTAAGTTTTTAAGCTCGAAAACGGAAAGCGAGAGGAAAGTTGAGCAGTGTCTCTGCCCCTGCCGTGCAGGTGTGAGCCAAGGAAGCCCCGCCCGTGCCTGCGGCAGCCTTTCTGTCTGCAGCGGCCACCTGCACCACAGTGGGCTTGCGACGTTTGCAGAGCTGTGGAATCGCCCAGTGTCTCCGAGTCGCTAAGCAACATGTGACTTGCTGGGGAAGTCACGTGTTCTCGCCTGGAGCCTGGTGCTGTGCTCATCCTGACACCCAGAAATACCTCCCTCATCGTGGTTCATTGGCTTCATTATTAGGCCTGTTCCTTGGGGGTTCAGAACTTTGGCCTTCTAAAATATTTATATTAGTGTATACATGTGATACATAATGAATATATTCATCATGGGATGTTGGCACATACACATGTTACATCTTTTGTTGGTTTTTTGAGACAGGGTCTTGGTATGTCGCCCAGGCTGGCCTTGAGGCAGTCCTCCTGTCTCAGCCTCCGAAACGCTGGCATTGCATCTTGAACTTTGGATTTTTAGCAATAACTTTTCCAGCCAGACATGGTGGCACATGCCTGTAATCCTAGTTGCTCCCAAGACTTAGGCAAGAGAACCACAAATTCAAATACCACCTGGGCAACTTATCACACAGCAAGACCCTGTCTCAAAAAGGATAGGGTATGTAGCTCAGTGCAAAGGCTCAGGGTTCAGTGACCAGTTCCAAAACAAAGCAGTGTTACACAGAACTGGCCAGACTAAATATCTGACAAAAGTACACTCAGCTGCTATTACCAAGCAGGGGAAAGAGCATGTTATGACATAGAAAGGTTTTTACTTAAATTATGCCACTCATCTTTGGAATAGGTCATATATTTGTATTAAACTAAGAAAATTTCAGTGGGCTGTTTCTTTTGAGTAATATAACTGCCAACTTTTATATTTAAAATCTGTTAACAATAATAATTAGTGGTATGTACCAGCAGAAGTTGTTTTAATATCAATAGCTTGGTATCATTAAGATATTTCTCACATAAATGAAATCAGAAAAATAACCAAAGTCCCAAGTTTAAGGTTTGGTTTTGTCTTACCTTTTTTTGATGCAGTGATTCAGAGCTCCTTGCCTTGTATTTCCTTAACTTCATCAAAATCATGATTTATCTTTAAAGTGTTCCACTGAGTCAAGTTAGTCAATGTTGAATTCTTAATTCTCATTGTATTTTTTCGTTTTAATGTTCACTAAATGGGACATTTTATGTACACCAATCTTGAAGAATGGCTCTCGTATTTCACAATACACTTGCTTTATTTATAGGAAAATAATTTTTTAGTCCTCAGGTGACAGTAACAATGAATTTTCTCAGATTAAGATACTGTGTGCTTGCCCTTCCTAATAACTGTTTGCAAATATGAATATAAAGTTTGCCTTTATAACTTGTGTTTCTATTGTAAAGAATTTAGATGTTCTGTTAGAGGCTAAGAATCCAAAAAGAGCCGGGGATTTAGCTCAGTGGCCTAAGTGCCTGCCTGGCAGGTGCAAGGTTGTGAGTTCCATCCCCAGTGCCAAAACAGACAGACAACAACAACAACAAAACCCAAACAAACAAGCAAACAAAAGAATCCAAAAAGATGGAATACTATACAGGGACACTTTTTAAAAAACTGGATCAACTAAGGAACCCTAAGGTCTTTCCCCAGCTTCATTCCCTCTCATTTCTCTCATCTCATAGGGAACCTTGTTCAGAAAAGTAAAAAAATATTTTCCACAGAATAAGACGAGGAAAGAACCCTATAGTTTTACAAGTCTTAACGTTCCCTTTTGTGCTTAAAAACCGCAGTGAGTGTGGCCAGGGGTGTGGCCAAATACCAGACAGTGCTCTGCACCCCGCCCCAAAGCTCAGCCGCGTGGGCGGTAAGCGGTGGTGTGGACATCCGTGGGTAGCAAGCACTGGGGAGCTTATGTCACCAGCCCTGGCTCACCTTTCGCCACCCCTGCTGTCCTCCCGTCACCCCCGGAGGTGTGGGCGCCCCGCCTCGCTGCGGGCACTTCCCTCTGGCCGCGGGTTTTCACCCGAGGACAGTTACTTTCTCACTGTGCTCGTTTGTCTCTAAATCCTTCCTCCCTCCCTCTGCCTTCTAACTTGACCCTTTACCTCAAGCCAAGTTTTCATGATCATTTCCATTACTTTCTAAGATTTTGGAGGAATAAAAAATCAAGGCCATCACATTTATAACAGTGTTAGTTACAATCTTGGATGGATGGAAATTGTGACGAATGAAAAATCTACTCTGAGATAGACCAGAAGCTTTTTTTCCGAATCTTCACACAGCCTCTGTCTCCTTTCCTTATGTGTCCAGCTGACGTGGACACGGTATTTCTAACTCCGCTTTACTTACTTTCTATGTCGGTAACATCACTTTTTTTTCTTCCAACTCTGTTCTGGAGCAGGGAGAGTATTGTAAGGGGACCCGGGAAGCTGGCCATTTTTCTGAGGACAAATGTTTTAAATTCCACAGACTTGGAACATAGGTCTTCGAAGCCTGAAGTGGCTGTTAAGAAACATCGCATGGTAGTGCCCTGGTTGCCCTACAGTACTTAGGTGCCGCTGGGTGCCGGGCCGGAAGTGGTCAGCGGGCAGGGGTCCTAAAAGTCGAGTGGCATCTAGAGGAGAGGCAGTTTCCAGCCGTGGGGAGGGAGGTGGCACCGCTCTGGGCTGTACCTAGAAGTCTCTTGAGTACCTTGGTACAGAGAGCATTGCTGGCCATATGCCAGGAAGCAGCTTCCGGCCCATTCTTGCCACACTTTGCCATTACCCCCAACAGTCCTCCCAAAGCCGATCCGAGGGCACACGGTGGCTGGGGAGTGTGGGCCGGGTCTGCTGCACCCCAACTGCAGCGGGCGAGGCCGAAACCGAGCTTGGGAACCCGCAGGCTACAGAGAACCTGGCCTTGCTGCCTTTGCTCTTCTGCCTGGAAGCCGGGGATAGATACTTCCTTGGGGAGTCTAGTTAGCTCCTAAACCATTGCAGACTCTAACGTGTGTCTTTTCAGACTTACAGTCAAAGTAACTAAAGAATATTAAATCCCATTAGTGTCTATTTACGGGTTAAGTGATTATGACGTGAGGTGACTGCAGTTTCTCATCTTTTCATCTCATTGTCGTTCTGCGGAGCCAGTTTTATGTACCTAATCACTTGCATATATAATTCCTAGCCAACTCTGTAAATGCATACACTGAAGATCTCAAACCCTCGGAACCCACTTACGGAATTATTGCAGCTGACTCAGACTTGTCTTTAGTGACAACTGAAGACAGTGATTTCTCCTCCACAAACTTGGGGGGGACAAAAACTTCAGAGGTTCAAATCTAGAAACATCTTGATTTCGACCAGTAGATAACACTGCCAGTGGACCACTCCAGCCGGCGATCCGAGAGCCCACGCAGGCTGCTGGGGGGAACGGGAAGCCTTACCTCCTCCACCCCGCTGGTTTTCTGGCCAGGCCGCATGGGGACAGGGAGAGAGTAGCTTTCTCACGTGGTCCCCAGCCGGGATTCGCTCTCCTTGCCAGGTGACCATCTTCGCACCCCCGTGTGAGAACCACTCTTTTGGGCGGGAGGGAGCACGGTGCGATGAATTCAGGACTCTTGTTTTTTGTGGGGCACACCATCTCATGGGTAGCAGGAAGGAGTTGTTAAGACTGTTAACGTTCCCCCAAGAAGGGAAGTTCTGCCTTTCCAGAGTAAGTTAGAAAGCTCGAACAAAGGTAGACGCCTCAGCCTAAACCTAAACTCCGTCTCTAACGAATTCATTTTCTTACGCTTCTTCTGCTTTGGCAGGAAACTAAGAAATTAGGAGCGGCAGCCAGAGCGAGGTATGAACTCAGATTCTGCCAGTAGGTAGAAGTTTGGGGAAGCCCAGACAGCCTCCCAAATTGAGTTTGAGTTTTCAGCCCGGAACTTTGAATCCAAGGTGAGAGCTCCTCGTGTGGGGTCACGGAGGAGGCCTGGCCACCCAAGCGCGTGCTTCCTGTGCCCCCAGGGTCTGGGTTTTGCCCAGGCCTCATCAAACCATAGGGCCTGAGTAAAAACACCTTGCAAACAAAATTATGGACAGCGCAGTTTTCTAATTGAAAGTAATCATGATTTCTGGGCTGTGGCATAATTACCTAAAAAAATGTTATTTGATGATTAAGATTCTGGAGTGAATTGTGTTCTTTGGGCTCTCGCACCATTCCCCCATCAGGGACTTGGTTTCAGCGGCGTGCAGCTGCTGGAGTTGATTTACACTGCTGCGGCTGCGGCTGGTCATAAATAAATCCTCTTATATAGTTGTTATGAACACCTGTTAGATCATCTGTCAGCAAAGCGCTGTTCACATTTATCATGGTGCGGTAGTTATTTTACCTCAATCCATTTCCAACTGACTCGGCCGCCATCGCTGGGCTACTATTACCACACCATAATCACTCGTTCCCACTCCGTGTTACAACTTGCAGATAAAAGATTTCACTACTTGGCCAAATTTCATAAATAAAGGAGCAGTTCAGTGCAGTAAAAGTTTATTTTTGTCATCATTTGTCACCCCATTATTCTATAAATCAAATGGAATAGCACTATGCCAGCTCAGGCGCTGCTGTCAGCCTTAGGCATGGAAATGGTCCGTTTCTTCCTTTTAGATGAGATGACATGTCTTTCAGACTTAACTGGCTTATGGCTTTGTTTCACCCATTTTATTTTATTACCCCTTGGAAAGAATCCTTGGGGAGTAGAAAGACATAAGGAGTGAAATGGAAACAGAAAACAGGCTGGCGCATGGCTCAGCTGAGTGATCTATGTTCCCCCCAACCTCCAGTTGCTGGAAACTTGACCGGCACCCCACGCAGACATTGCATCCTTGACTAAGGATGCTTTTCATAAACTTCCAAGAGGGTTACAGTTTCCATTTTGGAAAGGCCATTGCAATATGGAGTTGCAGATAATGAAATATCTGATGTATATCCCAAGAGATCCTGTCTATTTGACAGGCTTTATGCAAAGAAAAGACTAACTGGTTTCTTTCCTAAAATACATTTTAATGGAACTGAGCTTTGAAAGGGAATGGTCATCCCCAGAGTGTCCTGCCCCTGGAGGGCTGTCAGTTGTGGCGCTCTGGAGGAAGAGTCAGGATTTATTAGCAAGCCACAGACTGTCTCAGGCATGAGTCTGAGGAGAGCAATGTCCCTTGGTTAAAAGGGAGAGGACAGAAAAAGCTAAAGGAATGGGGTCATAGAAAAGGGTTTATAGTTGATATTATACTTCTGAGTTGGTTCTAATTCAGGTTACAGTCTTCATAGTCATTATGTAGCTCATAAATTCATTAAAGTGTTTTACTATTACTATAAAAATGACAGGAGGGGGTTTTATGTTGTAAGTTTCGTTAGTTGCTCTTCCTGTTTTATGTTGAAGTTCTCAGGCCATTATATCATTAAACTCCTTGAAGTCTGAAGGGCTTGGGGCTCCCACTCTTTCCTTTAGCACGCTTGACCAGGACAAATGTTGGCCCAGGCTGGGGCAGGTCACCAGACACAGAGCCAGTGGCCGTGGGGCCAGGAGGGCAAGACTGCTCACGGCTGCTGTTGCCTGAGAAGCAGGGTGGAAAGGTGGAAAGGTCTGGTGGGAGGAAAGTTTTAGGCAGTTGCTCCAGCTGTGAGAATCACCCTGGACAGCGTCCTTTGCTCAGGAGGGGGACGACGGCCTGCTGGCTAATGTGTGCTCAGCTCCAGCTCGGAGGCCCCAGGAACTGTTGTCTGCGTCAGCAGCTTGGTCTGGGCCTCAGACTCCTTGCTAACTTGTTAATAGAAATTCTCATAGTCCTGAGTCCCTGACAAAGTTCTAAGTAAATCCAGGGTTGAGATCGTAGGGCTTTGGGAAATGAAGCACCACTCTCTTCTGTTTCCTTCGGTTCCAGAATGGCAAGGGGCATTTCTTCTCCAGGAAGCTTAGCTCTCTCCAGATGTTTGTTTTGAACAGAATATCCACATGGAAACAGCAACTACTAATTTTCCGGCCAGAGTGCATCAGGGCCTTAATCTAAAGCCTCCCATCCATCCAGCTGTCTGGCATTTGCTATTATAGGGCACCCACAGAGAAATGAGGCTGTGGCTTTATCACTGCACCCGGGGTGACAACTTGATTTTCTGCTTTCACCGCAGGCAGCAGCAGCCCAACATGATGGGGCTGTTAATTTGTGCATTTCATGGTGTCTGTCAGGGGGGCCAGCAGAGGAGGGCTGGGGGGGGAAGGGAATGGAGCATGTCCCAGCCTCGGAAGCACCTGTCTGCACTGACGGCACAGAGCACTTCTTATTAGCGTGCAGGTCTCTAAATGCAGCCGGGGGATGACAGCCTGGCATCCCAGCACCCACACACTGTGACAGGCGCCGGCAGCCGGTCCCATTGTTTGCCCTTGATGAGCATGTCATTAATGGAAATGGAAGAAAGTGAGGGCCACATCAGTATTCAAATAGCCTCTATTCTCTCTGCCAGTCGCCCGGCTGGCTCAGCCTGCTGCAGATTTCCTTCTGTGAGCTCCTCACAGAGTTTTTTAGAAACAGATTTATTCCCATTGCATACAAATCCTTTCCATGTTGTTCCTGGTTTCTTCCAATCCTGTATTTATACCCACCTCTTTAAACTGGATTTAGCTGGATCAAGGGAGATATGAGTTCTTTCAGATTGCAAAGGTTTAATTAGCAAGTGTGTGCTGTTTGCAACCAGGAGAATGCAAGCTGCCTCTTCCGGAAGCTCAGTGCCTCCTGAGCCCTGTGCATCCTCTGGGAAGGTGCTGGCCCCTTGGTGCCTCTCTTAGCAGTGACAGATAGTGCAAGGGGGCCTGAGGGTGGAGAGCGTGACTTCTCCAAGCATGGCTTGTGTGGAAAACAATGGTTCCCTTCCTCAAGCGTAGGAGATGAAAGCCAAGTTAAGCATCCAGTGGTGCACTTTGGTTCGAGGGAGCTGTGTCTCACACATAGTTATTTATAGCCGAGTGGAGAGTGACTGAATCCTAAATACATGTTTCCGTCTTCCAGACCCTGTGTTGGTCTGTTTGCTTAATAATGTAATTAGCGCTCAGAGGGAGAATATTGATGCTGCTGCCAGCAGTCATTGCTCTCCTGTGCGTCTCCAAACCCTTCCTGCGGCCCACTGGGCTGTGCGTTACCTGGCTGGGAAGCTCCTCTGTGTGCCACCCGCGCTGAGTCCTCAGCGACTCCACGCCCCACACTGCCGAGTCTCACGTGTGGGAGGCACGCATCTTACACGCGCAGGAGTGGTCTGGGGTGGAGGCTGCAGTGAAAGACCACTCATTTTCCTCTAATCTTGCTGCAGGGAGAGGTTGGAACTGCTGGCTGCGCATTTCCCTTTTCTGGTGTCGATCTGTCACCCACGGGGCCCTGACTCCATCACACCCCAGCTGGATGCTGAAAACAGCACCAGCTCCACGCCTGGGTGCTGGAAATGGGACTCAGCTCTGCACTCATCCCCACGGGAGACGCAGGGAGTCGTGCTTACAGAGCGCCGTGCTCCTTAAACCCCAGAGCAGTGGGCCCCATGGACCTCCACAGGGCTGCTCCTGTCTGTGGTGCTATGGCCCCTTCTTGAGTGCAAGGCATCTGAGGATGCATTTTCCAAGGGTTTTTCTGGCAACCTACACGCCCCCAGCCCTTCTCCAGGAGAAGCCCAGAGGGGTGATTATGGTTTAAAAAGCCAGGTCATAAATCGGGCTTTCTCTTTTCACTTGCTCTGTAGTGGAGGGAATCCACTGAGGGCAATTCAAAAGGAAAAGAAACAGGCTGAGAAAAAAACAGGAGGGGGTGGAAAACCAAAGCTTTAGCTTTAGTGTCAGAGTGATGGAAATTTTTTCCACATTTGATTAATTATTAAGAGATCTGTTTAATAAAATATAGAGAGTACATTTACTTTATCTCTCCACAATCGTTAGCATGACCTGGGACCCCTATTTTGGAGGTGAACAAAAAGCCATTGAACTATAACGATAAATTTTGTCCTCAAGGGTGTTTGCCAAAGTGGCCACAGGGCCATCTTGACAGATTTAAGGCAGAGATCCCACAGCTGACACTGAAGTGTGTCAGGCCCAGTGGCTTTCCTTGGCAGGCTGCAGTCACCAACCTTCCCCACATGTCAATAAAGCATAATGGCCAGCCTAGGAAACACTGCTGACAGGGATTTTCCCTTTTTTTTTTTTTTTAGAAAATTATTTCCCTAAAATACAGGTTCAATGATTTAGTATTCTTGGAGGCTTTCTTAACCTCAAAGGCAGAAAGTCAGCAAGGAAATCCACTCATTCTCTTTGAATAAATAAACTTTTTAAAAAAACTCCCTGCCCATGATTCTTTATATTTTATTGGAATTTAGATATAAATACTAGGATCTGACGAGGAAATATCCTATTTGAAGCAAATGGACTTCCTCCCCCCCATCCCTCAGGGATAAAAAAACGTCAGCTGTAGGTTTAAGATTAGTATGTTGAATCTCTTTCATTCAACCGCACGAATTCACAATGATTTAAAGTAGCCTCACATAGATGCATAAATGTGCCTTGATGGCAAAACACCTGAGCAACTGTTTCAGAGCCTGGGTTTGTTACGCAGCGCGGTTTCCTCGTCCCCCACCG
>RJWM01025322.1:0-29629 GCA_004363535.1 Dasyprocta punctata | reverse complement strand
GAGAGTTCCTTTTTCCCCACAGCCCCTCCAGCATTTGTTGTTGGTTGATTTTTTAATCTTGGCCATTCTTTCTGGGGTGAGATGGAATCTCAGTGTTGTTTTAATTTGCATTTCCCGAATGACCATTGATGTTGAACATTTTTTCATATATTTATTTGCCATTTGTATTTCTTTCTCTGAGAAGTGTGTATTCATCTCACTATTATGAACTTTGACAAAATGTGATTGAACTTTGTATTTCCCCCAGTTTTTATGAGGCTGAAATAACTCTTTACATCCCTGGAAATTCAAGGAAGGATGTGGCTAAAGAATTGTTTCATTCAACAGCATTTATTGAGTGCCTACTTTACACTAGGCTTTAGGTTACACTGGCAATGAATTTACAAAGATAAGTAAGACATGTCTCTGCATATCGCAAGACACTGGCATGTATTTAATCCTTGCATTTTCCTATTGCCTTGCCAGGTAGGTGGATGGAAATTAATGTGGTTATTAGTTAGATCTTTCACACACTTCCCAGAAACAGTTGAAGATGTTAGCTTTGCAGAGCAGCTCAGAAAACAAAACAAAACTAAACAAAACAAGAAAAGCAAATGGTGAAGTTTTGCTCTTACAGTTTCCCCTGTATCCTGTGCCATTAAGACGCCAATTGATTGCTAATTGCTCTGCATTATCCATAAGCCAGCTACAAACATGTTTAATGGCATGCTCTTTGTTGTAATTTAGGGGCAGTGACTACTGTCTGTCTCTTTGTACTTAGAAATGTTTCTTTCTGAGCCTACAGTGTGTTTGGCTGGCATGCAAGGGCCTGAGGAAGCTTAAGCAGAAACCTGGCCCCGTGAAACATAATCCTACCACACCCTGAAATGGATAGATGGCTGTGCGGTGCCAGTGTGCACACACAGATGGGGGAGTGGAAGACTTGTCAGCCAGAATTGTGAAAGGTGTTACCACACAGCCAGTCAGTTCTGCCAAAGGAGAAAGCCACCTGCCAAGGGCAAACGTGAATGGCTATGAAAATCATGTTTTCCTTCTGTCAAAGCTGGTTCTGAGCACTGAGGATAGAGACTAAAGCAAAGTAGAGAACAGCAAGCACTCCTTCCCCACTCAAGGGAGTGCCTATGTTTTGAGTTCAAGACTTTTCACTATCAGAAATGAGTAATGGATTCCTAAGAAACTGTAAAGTGAAAGTTTTAAGATGGTTAAAAAATAAAAATGACTATTGCACTGACCTAATAACTGGAACTCAGATGGATGAAGAGACAGAAAATAATCAGGGATTAAAATAATGTGACACCTGGTTTTGAGGTTTGTGTGAATTCTAATGGAAGGGGAGGGTAACTGCAATATCATTATTAAAAACAAGGTATAAAGCAGATCTTTTGTATATCTGGAATAGTTTTAGTTATATTAGCGTTGAAAACATTTTCTATAATCTTCCCAAATCTTCACACTTTTCCTTCTTGCTGAGAAAAAACAAAAAACAAACAAACAAAAAAAATGATTTCTAAAAGGCTTGTTTCACTCACCATTTTATAATTGTTTTCTAAACAGATTACTGTTTGGGAGGATTAGTTCTCATTCGAGCTTTCCCTGACTACCTTCTGCTAAAATCAGGCCTTCACTATTTCCTGTTAAGGATTGTTCTCAGTTTGTTTCCAGATTTACTGAATGTAACATGTTCTTGATAAAAATAGATTTGTATTGCAGACATTCTGGGTACCCCACTAAGACTTCTTTCCATGCCAGAGCTGATCCTCTATCCTCTGAGAATGTACTCTTACCTTGGAGCTTCTCCTTCTCTGGAGAACTGCTCATCTAAATGGGAGCTTTTTTATCCTACAGGATACATCACTAGCCTACAACTGACTACTGAGGAAGCATAAACATCAGCCCTAATTTCAAGACAGGGCCAATTCTGAAGAGAAATTCACGCTCCAAAGCACCCAGTGGGATTAGGATAAAAGGAGACTAGCTCTGACCACATCCTGCATAGCTTTCATCTGCCTGGTCCTGCTGCCTTTACTCCTCTTCTTGCTAGAACACCAACACAGCAATCCCTGTCCCAGGCTCCATGTGGAGGAAACGTGACAGTCACTCTCATTATAAATGTTTATGGCAGGTGGGTCAGAGTCTGGGAGTGGTAGTACATTTGGAGAGGGTTTAGCACATAATTTACCTTAATAAGTGCTTGCTAAATGAATGGATTTTCCAGGCTTGATGTTTGGATTAAAAGCAACATAGCTATTATCAAAAGATCTATTTCCCAAGAAGGGCCAGGCTCCCTGATTCACTTCTGGGCTAGAAATGAAATGACTAGGAAAATTTCATAAGGCTTATTGCTGAATAGAAAGAAATTGATGATTGTTAATGATGTTAATTAATCAACGGGGATTATGCAGTGCCAACTTTTCCCAGCATGCCACTGAATACCTTGTCTGTGGTAGGTTTGATGAAACAAAACAAAACAACTTTTTATCTTATAAGTGAAATCATCTTATCTCAATGTGGAGACAAAACTTACTCAAATGAAACAATTAGAGAAATTATAAGCCACAGTGTAATCATGTACTAAAATGTACTGTATAGGTAATAAGATCCAAGGGATTTCAGGAAAGAAATCACTGTGGGCGTTTACCAGTTAGGCAAGTCTTACATGGGAGGGGCAGGAGAAAGAAGCCATTCCAAGTGGGAGAAGTGGTAAGAACAAAGGCGTGGAGACAGTAATGAAGGTGCCAGTGTTTGTCAGCATAGAGAAAATTAGAAACTAAGTTTCCCCTGAGTTCACTTCCATTTGTATTACTATCCCAGTTTCGCATTTCCATTCATGATTCACTCATTGATTTACTTACCCAATCACCAGATATTTTTGAGTACCTCTTCTGTTCCAGGAACTGCATTATGTTTTAGGGATATGGGAATGAAGATAGTAGCTGTCTTTGCTCTCAAGGAACTGACAGTCTCCAGAGAGATGAAGATCTGCAGCACGTAGAGAACAGAGTGATCCTGGGGCTGTAAGAGTAAATAGGGTTCTAAGACAGAGAACAGGACAGGCATAAAATCTAGACCTGGAGAAAGGTGGAAAAAAAAAAGACTCCCTCCAGAAATTACATCTAATTTGACATCAAAAGAGTGGGCAGAATGTAACCTGTGGAAGTAGGGTGCAAAGAAAAATTTCTGGAGATGCATGGAAAGAAGGGCAAGGTTCAGTAGAGCTGATATGTCTAGAGGGTAGAGATGGAACAGGAACAATTCCCAGGGGTCAGATCAGCAACCATGATGTGACCAAGCAAAGGAGTGTGACCTTCATCTCAGGGGCCATGACAGCCACCAATTAAGCATTAAAATTATATGCTCAGATTATTATCTCTGAAACATTGCTTTAGCCGGAGCAGTGTGTGTAAGTTGGAATAGCGTGAGAGGGAAGTGGATGGAGGCACAAAGAAGCTTTGCTGTACTCATGATGAATAGTGGTGGGGATGTTGAGCTGTGGCATGAACAGCATAAATAGGTGTTTCACTGGTTTCCAGAAAGGAGAATAAGAATGCTCAAGTTTGATACTGGAGAATTTAGCATAAGCAATTGAGGTGGGAAGCCTTTAGGGTGGAGAGTGATAACATTTTTGCTAAGTGAAGAGACATAAACTGAAGAATAAGATTGGGGAAAAGATGTTTATTCAGTTTTGGATATGTTGAGTTTGAGAATCCTGCAGATACTCAAGTGGAGTTTTGAATCGGTGGGTCTGAAAATGAGAAGAAAATTTTGAGGTGATGAGACAGATTTGGGGTTTCTATTACTAAACCACTACACTTATTCTACTTTGTATAATAGCATCACCACTCTCCACAGTCACATTAGAAATTCTTTCCCTAAGAGATTTTGGCATTTATGAACCTCCTTGAAGCTGCATGCAAATATGTAAGTAAGGGTAAATATGCATATTTCCTGGTACTATGAGCCATAAATTTTTATGAGATTTTCGACCCTCTCCCCCTTCCTTTCTTCATTGTTAATTTTGTAGTTCAGATACTTACAGAATTTTTATACCTTAATTCTTTTTATTGGAACATCTCAATATACATATTTATACATACATTTCCCCAAATTGTTATCAATTTGCATTAAACTGAGCATCTACACTATAAGTAGCAGAAAACCTTAGCTTCGTCAGCCCCTTCTATTAATCTTCAGTATACTGATTTTTGCAACCCAGTTATTAAAATTTTAGACTCAGTTCAAAGCTTCTGTAATTAAATTAGACATTGTGAGGCTTCTGGAAACTGGATGCAGAGGACTAGGGTATGGATTTTACTTTGTCTCTTCCCTTCTCATCTCAGGCAGCTGTTCTGCAGACAAGGAAGTCCAGAAGGTCAGGGTGAATGAGAGGAATTCACGCTTGTGTTGCCCAGTATGTACGAGGTGCCGTGCTAGCAGTTCTTGCTTCTCAGTCAGCAGATGCCTCACCTGATCTAATCTCTGGGTATCAGTTATCAGTCTTTGATTGGCAGTGTTGTGTCCTAGGTGGATTTTGATGTCCAGCCAGTAGTCTCCTGGAGGCAGTGTAGTTTGTTCCCTTCATGGTGGCGGCTGATTCTCTGTGTTCCTTTTAGCTATCTGTCAGTATGGTCAGCCTGTTGCTGCTCACCCCTGACTTGGTGACCTGGGCTATGTCTACAGGGAATGTGAAATCCTCGCAATATCTGTTCAGTTTTTGTGGAATTAGAAGGTGGGAGTAACCTTAACATTTTAGGATTCACTCTTGCTCTGTTTTAGGATTCACAATTTAAGTGTTAAGAGTTCATAATGGTTTCTCCTTCCTAATTAGGTTTTCAGATTTCATGATTCTCTAGGAAGTAAGTAGTATGATGGGGCAGGAAAAAATAAGTCAAACCACTTTCCCCATTGCATGAAGAGGAGATAAAGAGGACAAATAATGACTCATAAATCACTTTTCTCTCCTAAAATGATTCCTTTTTCCTTCTTTGTTTACCACGTGGGAATCCTCTACTGATTCTTGCAAAGTGTCCCTCTGTTAGCAAATCTTAAGTCAGGTGTGTTAAGCATCACTGTTTTTCAACTGTGAGTAGTCTCTATTTGGTTAACCTAGCAGGCCGCGGAAGGATCACAGTATTTATTACAACTTCATGTTGCTAGTTCTTAACTAGTACTCATGATAATAGTTCTTTTCTTTCCCATGTATCTTTCCTAATTACTTTAGCTTCAGTGATTCCCCAAAGTCAGGACAAATCTCCTCAGACTGACCTCCAAGGTCATATAAAAATGTGACCTCCCTGTACCTTTGTAGCCTCAATTCTTACTATGAACTTGCTAACTAATCTGGGCATTGATCAAAGGAGATCTTTCTTATCTCATCTCTATGGTGTTACTCATGCCATTATGTCTGTGTGCAACATTCTTTAATCTTAGTGGAATAAACTCTTATTCATTCTCTAGGTCAAAATCATATATCGTTTTCTCCATAAAATCCTGCCATTCTTTCCATAGAAATGAATCTCTTATAGCTTTTTCAAAAATTTTTATTTACCTTGTTCTGAGAGATTGTAAGAATATCCTATTAGTTACATTACACCACAAGCCTAGCAAGGTGCCTTAAGTGTAGCAAATGTTCAGCAATTCAGTTGGATTGAAATGACAGGTAGGGTGAGGTCTTATAAATGACTTTGTTTTTGTTTTTTTGAGACAGGCTCTCACCACATAGTCTGGGCTGGCCTTGAACTCAAAGCCATCCTCCTGCCTCAACCTCATAAGTACTGGGATTACAGATATGCACCACCATCCCCAGCCTAAATGACATTAAATACTAGGTTAGTTAGTGTCTATTAAAAATTTAGGGGGCAAAGCATATAAGTTTCTCAGGATCATCTACTTTTATGATTAACAAAATGTTCCCCATTGCAATAGCTTTTGAGCATATTCACTAAAGTAATCTGTAAAAACTTAACAAGAAACCTCACTCACAGATTGTGGCCTGCCTAATAGGGCACTCTCTGCTTGTCATATCTACAGGACACATTAAAACTGTGTGCTTTGGATCTAAAACATAACCAACAAGTGGGGGCATAGAGTCTAAAAGAAGACTACGCATGGGTGTCCCCTAGAAATTAGCACCTTGCCTGATGTCAGGATTCAAATTAGGCAGAAGTAGGGGTAGAGCTGGGTGGGTCAGATGCAGGTGACCTCAGTTTCAGCTGTGAGTGGTGAAGAAGGAGAAAAGAAGGTATTCTGGGCCCACTCCTGCTAGGATGGGGCAGGGTGCATATGGATGCCAGTTGGCTGCTTGAACATCTGTATTGTATAGCCGTGTGGCCGGTGCCATCAGACTTCTGAACATCTGGACTCCACCAAAGCAGAGCTTCTGGAGAAACTACATCTTGAAGGGTAGCTTTAGGCAGAGGAGTTCCAAGAAGCTTTGAGCACCACTCAAAATCTTTGGCTACGCTAAAAAGCTACAATTTATATGAATAAAGGCTTAGCTGTTCTTTAAACAACTCACTTCACATGCCCAGACCTTGTAAACAATGAGACACAATAAATACATGGTGTTCCAAATACATTTGGAAGATTATCTTGACACATCTAAATTTAATTTGGCTTGCTAATTTTCAAGAGCCAGATCTAATAATGTACATACATCACCCATTCCATTAGTACCAACCACATGCACTTTCAGCCACAGCTCACACTCAGGTCTTTTCTCATCCTCTGTGCACACACCTGCCTCAAAAAAGACTCACACTCAAGCAACCCATCCGAACCTACAGGAGCATGTGCATGAGAAAATACACACATCTTTACCAAGCCTGGGGATCGTTCACACTTTCCTCCTCTTTGCCCCTTATCCTGATTCATGCAGCTGCTTGAGGTCATTCTTTGACCATCCCCCAGCCCCACTCCCAGCTACACTCTAGGTGGAACAGCTGTGGTCGCAAACTTGGCCAGGACTAGCTGCCAAAAGAGGGTTAGAGGTGGCTGAGTGAGCAGCTTTGGAGTGCAGCAGTAGAATGTGGGTGGAGCCAGAGGAGAAGGGGCACAGCTGATGCCACTTTTTCAAGAGGAAGGTGGGAAACTCCCTGCCCTCCCCAGTGAGATGACTGATGGCAGCTGTGTGCTGCTGATGCGAGGAAAATGAAATGATAGAGCTTAGCTTCGGAAGCAGCAGCTGCTGTGGTGTGGAGGGCGCCGCCAGGTCACCCTCAGATTGTGGGCATCGCTCCAGGGCCTGTGTGTAATGGCTCTCCCATCTCTTCAGGAAGGACTCTGGTCAGAAGGTATTGGCACAGGTTGTTGTGTTTCTTTGCATTTGAGGGTCTGTGTGGGATCATGCTGGGCACGTGGTCTCATGTTTATGCATATGCATGCAGGCAATTGGGCTTGGGGATAAATTTCAAGATCTCTGAGCAGTAGAAAAAGCTGCATGTTAGGAATCGGCGAAGTGTATCTGATGCCCTTGCCTGCAGTCTCTGCCTTTAAAGCTGCTGCCGTCACTATCATTG
Source organism: Dasyprocta punctata (assembly GCA_004363535.1). NCBI lineage: Eukaryota > Metazoa > Chordata > Mammalia > Rodentia > Dasyproctidae > Dasyprocta > Dasyprocta punctata. The sequence goes on along the minus strand of RJWM01025322.1, from coordinate 22,115 downwards.
AGAAGCAATATCCCTGGGTTGAAGAGCCCAATCCAGGCCATTGTACTCCATGCTCAGGTTTGCTCTCGTTTCAGGTTTGTTTGTTCATTTGTTTGTTTAGACCAAAGGATGTCAGTAGGGTCATAAACTCTCAGACTTTTGGTACACATTTGAGGATTTGATAGGCCACAGCAAGATTCTGCTTTGGTAATTAACACCAACTACAGTCCCAAATTCCAAGGTCCCTTGTCTTTTAAAAGGAAGATTCATGTTTAGTGAGATTATAAGGGAAAGATTCAATTTTTGTTTTGTTTTATCTCTTGAAGCAGTTAGCTATGCAATCCTTGCTTTTTGGTATTGTTACTTTCCCCTGCATGCTCTGGGTCCTTCAGTAGTTTCTCTGAGTGTCAGGGAGTCCTTCATTCAGTTTCTCTATGCGGAACAATTTCTTCCTTGAGATGTCCCAGATGACTGATTGTCTCCAGTAGTGCCATTGTGACTGGAGAATGACCTGTGGCTATAGAAAGACCAGGCTTACTAATTTAAAAATCCGTGTAGTAAACTCCTTTGGCTTTGGCATCCATCTCCCAACCTTTGAACCTTTAGTATGCTTTCCTTTGCCCTACCTTGCACCTCTGTAGACATAATCATTACCTATGATTCATCAATGGTGTTGGCTGTGTCTTTGATTTCCTTCCCTCTTCGCCAACACCTCAGCAACAGCTGCCTTCTCAGCTTGACTTCAATCTCTGTATTTGCTATGGATAAATCCATAAACTGAATGCATCTGTCTCCAGCAGCTGGAAATTATGATCTCCCACTATGTGTTTCACTTCATGGGCGGGGGGCAGGTAACAGAGCTTAAAAATTAATATTTGTATTGAAAAGTTACTCCTTCAGTAGTTCCCATCAAACGTATTTTTCTCTCAGCATGGTATTTAGAGAGCACCAGTTGAATGTAAGAGTTCACACTAACGTAAGAATGACTACTAGGTGGTCAGATTTATGACTCACTGGAAAGAACGATCTTGGTGAAGATGTCTGCTTTCTGATGTCTTAGAAATGAGAAGAGTCTTTGTCAATCTCAATCTCTAACTTACAAAGGATTCTCCCTGACACATCTGGTTTCCTGATCTCAGTATTTTTACTCCTTTTATTCCTCCATGACCCAACTTTTAGGGACTGAGATTATAATCCTCTGCATACTAGCACTCTTTTGCGTGCTTATGGTAAGACTCACATTTGCCCTTGGGGTTCAAATTTAGGAGCCTTCCACACCAGGCCCTCCTTTTGCTGTTCCTAACTTGTCCGGCCACTCATTGACTGGCTGGGAAGTGTGATGAAGACTCTTCCTCTCCAACAGACTCCGCTGGATTCATAGCGTCAGTATCTGTTCAGAAAATCACATTGTTTTCTCATCGTTTTCATGGAGAACATTTTTGCAGGCCATTTTTCCTTTCTTCATAAACCTCTAAATAAAGAATATCAAGAACAATTGTTTATATTCTTTCATTAGTAACTCATCATAACTATGATAATTATATCTTGTACATATCTAGTTTAATTGTCACCTTAATCTCCTATGTTATGAGTAAAGAAACTGAAGTTTAGACATATTAAATAATTTGTCTGAAGACATGGAGCAAGTGGTTGTTTTGGAGTTCAGATCAAAGTTTATCTAATTCAAGGGATTAAGCTAGTGTGTTTACATGATCCTTTTGAGTTTAGTGTGCTGGGGACTGAATTTAGGACCTTGTGTGTGGTAGGCAAGCACTGTACCATTCAAATGCACTCCCAGATCTAATTCTAAATTGTCTTCCTTCCACTAAACCAATTACCTAAGGATGACACGGTGTGATACATGAATATTAATGTTTTCTTCCCTGGAAGTGGGTGGCCATCTGAATGATTAATGGTAACCTTGCCCCACCTTCCAGTCTTCTTCAAAGTTTATAAAGAGAAACCTTGTAACTGACATGTCCTCATTATGGCCAACCAGTGGATTCACGTCAACTCTCAGCTTTTTCTCATTGGTGGCCCATAAGTGAGACAAACCTGTCTCATCAACCACAATTGCACATGTGTCTACGTTTCTGTATTGTGTACATGGCTGGGTATTGTGTGTGTGTGTTTCGTATATGATGTTTTGACATCTTCAAAATCCTTTCTAGTTGGGAAGATCTTGTTGCTGGGAGGTGTGGAGGACGTAACCAATTCACCAGATAACAGAAGTTTGTATATGTCCTAGCTTTGATGTGCAAACTATCCCAGAGCCATGCTGCCTCTGTGGAGCTCTCAGATTCTGAGGGCAATAGTCCTTTGCCTTTGTCATCTCAGGGTTGGGTACAAGATAGCTAGGGATCATCCAGCTAGCTTAGAGGTTATGAAAATTCCTGAAAGGAGCTCATTGTAATCTGTTGACATCACCCTTTGCTATGTTTCCTTTAGAAGCCCCAGTGAGGGAACTGGCCTAGACTTTTTCCTACTCCTAACTTCTGCCTCTTGCCCACCTCTGTCTTCCTCCCATGGCCCTAACAGGTACACCGTGCTCCCTGTTTCTAAGACCTGTGAGAATAATCAACAGTGTTTCTTCCTGAGCCTCTTCTTTGTCCCCTCTTATGGCAAAACCTGGCCATCACATAAAAGATCACAGGACAGTTTCCCACCTAACTGAAGATGTAATTTGTACTTCTGTTTGTTGCAGGGACACTAATGCTTAATTTATAAGCAGAGATTGAGTTAAGCCTGAGAAGTTAATGTAAATGTGCAGTTTGTTCCTCACCTATAGATATAACATATGCAAGAGATGTGCAGCTGAGAAAAATCCTAAACTACAGATTCTCAATTTGTGAATTTGTGAGGCTTTATAATACAGACTGTGATGGCTGTTACTTAGTGGCAGCTGACATCATCTGCCAGGTTCTCAAATATTCCTCTTCATTTTCTAAGGCAAGCCACAGATGTTTTATCCCTTGTGATCACACCTGCAGGCCTAAAACAATTTTTAAAAAATGGGATAACAGATGTTTTGAAATTGAAGCAGTCATGCTATTGGATAGGAAAAAGAAGCCACCAAAATGATTCCACTGTTCCTTTATATGTATAAATGCTGGAAAGTATCTCCTCTCTTTTACTATGATACAAGAGAGGAATAGTCCTGGCCTTTTGTTTCTCCTAACCTAGAGGAAAGTTTTGACATTTTATTTCTGTATGATTTGAGTTTCATACCAGTCCTGAGATTCAGCTCACCTTCATTAAATTGTCCCACAGTATTCCTGACCCACCAGGATGAAATTAAGGGACGCTTTTAAGTCATATGAGGGCACTGCATTTGCTGATGCAAAAATGTGTTACTCTGATAGGAAAGTTAATTAAGCAATAAGACATGACAAGGCATGAGTTATTGTGTAATAATTCATGCCTTCTACGTAGTAAAGCACAACCTGAAGGCCAAGAAGCCCTACCGCATCTGGGCATGAGTTATGTCACCAGAACTCAGGACCTGGAGTGTGTCCAGTGAGGGAGGCATGGGAGGGGCAGGAAGGAAGCCCTAGGGACAGAAGTGGATCTCTCGCAAATAAAAGAGAATGAGAAGAAATCATGCCTTAAAACTGTCCGTGATTCCTTTAAAACAATGCATTTATGGCAAGAATTTGAAGATGAAGGCCAGTGGAATTATTTCTACCATTTCTCGTGGCTTTGAGAAAATACTACAAACTTCTAACTTGAGACAATGCTTCGCCAGAAGAATGAGCAGTTGGAAGTTCAGTAGATTCTTTTTGGCACAAAGAATTAAATAACTTCTCTCTTTATAACTTTTTAAATTTCATATTCTACCCTTTAATTCTCGGGAAATACATGTGGTAAGGATCAGAAACCATGGATCTTGCAAGACGGAGGTCCAGTGACCAAAGACTTGTGATTCATGAAAAACACTATATTCTTTGCCTCCCTGGATATCACAGCAAATTGGGGTCAAGATTTGGCCTCAGAATTAGTGCACTGAAGAAGTTCTGATCCCTCGGGCCTCAGTTTGACCTGAAGAACTAAAGACAATGTGAACTATTTAGAAGCCATGGTTTAAAGAGTTAATTAGAATGAGCCCATTCTGAATCATATACAAAAGAGGGAGCAAAATTAGGTCCATAGAGATTTTCTCACTTGCTGTTCTTCCCTTTCCTGGGCATATTGATTTAATGAATGATGATGTACCTAACAAGTTCCAATTAGTGGATATGGTCCCGTTAATCTCACAGCTGGATAGCTTGACAGCCAATCAGATCACTCTTTGTTAAAATCCAATTTAAGAAAAAAATATATCTGTAAAGGAAGCAGCAGCACTTTCTTCCATTTAAATGTAGACATGTGGGACTGATTGAGATTGACAAGAACGTGCCCTGTCCAGCCTCACTCAGCTCAGGCTGCACACAGAACAGCTTTTCTGCCTCGCTCCTGTCCTCCTCCTCTAACCTCCAGCCCTAGCCTGTATGGAGATGAGCAGTTCAGGAAATCTGCAACTTCAGATCTTACAAGTTTGCTGGTAAAATTCCAAAATTCATAGTCAGACCATGCCTCCCTCCATACGACTAACATATGGTATTAACAAATTTTATCAACACTGTATAAAGGGAACAGCTCCAGAATGTGTTTCTGTTATTCTTACAGTTACTCTGTTGCCTTTCAGTGTGGCACTGATATTGCCTCTCGTTGGTCCTGTTTGAAACGATTATTATAACATTTATTTCTCCTTCTAAATGGCTCCATTGTGGAATTCTTTCTTTCATAAGTTGCAATTCAGTCTCTTCACTGACAGGTAGAGATCTTATAATTCCCTATTCGTCTTATGAAGAATTACAGTGAATTTGCTTGATAAATTCCCCATGGGGGAAAAGGTGTTTAAATGTACAAAGACAGTCTATAGAGGAAGCCATCAAACTTTCTGTAAAGGGCCAAGTGATATTTTTGACTTTACAGTTCTGTTGTAGCTACTCAGTTCTGCTGTCTTGACAACATGTGAAAGAATGGGTGAGACCACGTTCTAATATAACTTTATGTATAAAAATATATTTTAAAAATAGCAGGATAAATTTGGCTGGAAGGTTATACTTTGCCAACCCATAGTGTAGAAAATCTAAAGGTGCAATTTTGTTTTCTCAAGGGCCAAGGCTACTAGTTATGCATAAACCTCTCTACTCTATTTTTTCAGGGCTTAGAGCTAGACTACATTTCCCAGCTTCCTTTGCAGTGAGATGCTTCCATGAAGTTAAGATCTCATCAATAGTTTGCAGAGAAGCTGTGTTCCAGTTCTGATCTAACATCTTTGAATCAATAGGCCCATGTTGACCCATGCTCTATGTTGCTGGTTGGAAACTGGATGGGGTGATACAACCTCCAGTCCAGGCACAGAAAAATGAAATACAGAATTTGGAGGAACTAGAGGGAAGGAGACTCATTTCTAAACTCCTGCATAGAGCTACACTGTCTGATCTGCTGAAACACCTGCTGAATTCTTCCTCCCCCCACTCAACTGGATTCTTTTCTAGGAAATGAACATTGTTCTTAAAAATTCTCATGTTAATATTTTCTTGCTTCACCAGTTTAGCCTAAAATAAACAATATAGTATTTATTTTGCATCTTTATTATGAAAATAAAAAACAATTCATGTAAAGTTCTTGATATGTAATGGGCATTTCATAAAGATAGCTTTTTAATTTTGTTTTTCAGGAGGGTGATAGCAAAATTGGCCTTGTATCTATTTGCTCAATAGTAGTAAGAATAATCTTTGCAAAATACAAAGCTGATTATGTCACCATCTAGTTTAAGATTCTTAATAAGAGCCGGGCATGGTGGCGCACGCCTTTAATCCCAGCACTCAGGAGGCTGAGGTAGGCGGAGCGTTGTGAGTTTGAGGCCAGCTTGGGCTACAACGCGAGCGCAAGGCCGGCCTGAGCTACATAGTGCGACCCTGCCTCAAAAAAACCAGGGCTGGGAGTTTGGCTCAGTCCCTTAAGCGCCTGTCTGGCAGGCACGAGGTTGTGAGTTCAATCCCCGGTGCCGCAAAAAAAAAAAAAAAAAAAAAAAAGATTCTTAATAAGCTACTTCCTAACTGTTCAGATGCAAATCAGAATTCATACCACAAACTACAAGGTCTTTGCTGATTTGGTCTTTGCCACTATGTTTAGCTGCATCCCTAGCTATCGTGTTCCTGGGTCTCGCCCCTGTTCTGTCTGTTCACACAGTTATCTAGAGGTGCTGTACTCTCCACGCAGAGCGTCACTCATGCTCTGGAAAACACCCTGTCCTATGCAACTGGACCCCTTTAATCATTCTTTATGCTTTCTATTCAACTGCTTCAGGAAGCTTTCTTTGATTCCAACTTAATAAGTTTTCATCTGACATTACATACCTTTCATTTCTAGCATGGATCTCAATTTTGATAGCAATGCATGATTATTGGAAGTTTTCCCCACCATGTTGCAAACACCTTGATGCTGCAATATTACTCTTTTTGAAGCTATTAAATCTCTTTAACAGCTCCTAATATTGTGAGCATGTGTTAGTCAGCTTTCGGCTGTTAAAACAAATGCCTGAGGTAAATAACATTATAAAAAGGAGAGAAGTTCATGTTGATTCATGGTTTAAGTCCTTGATTACTTGGCCTTGATGCTTAGGGCAGCACAGTCCATCATGGTAGGAGTGGTACTGGAGGCCTATTAACCTCATGGTAGCCAGAAAGCAAAGACAGAGGTCAAGGACCCAGGATCCCAATGTCCCCTTCACAGGATGCCCTCAGTGACCTAACTCCTTCCTGTTAGAGCCTATGTTTTAAAGCTTCCCTATAGCACTGTGGACTGGGGATCAAACCTTTAATATGTAGGCCTCTAGGGATATTCAAGATCCAAACTATAGCAGAAGTTGAATCCCTACATAACATTTTATCTAAAAGTAAATTCAAAATAGATGAAAGAGTGATTTGTAAAAATGAAATGATCAACGTAATAGACTAAATCATAAGTCAGTCATTTGTTATGCTTATTCATAATTTCTGAATGGAGAAGCCCTTAGAACAATTGAAATTTATTATCTAAAACTAAGACTTATAATATGATAACAAGGCAAAACTACTTTTAAAATATGTATCAAATAAAAGGCTAATTTTCTTGATATAGAGAGAAAATCTTAAGTTCATTAAAAAAATTAGAGAAAATTGGAAATATGAATAAGTAATGCATTATTAATACATTTATGAAAAGATGTTCAAGCTAAATTTAAAGAAATGGAAATTAAAACAGCATTTATATTTGCAGACCATATTGGCAATGACAAAATATATTGACGATTTCCTAGGATAAAAATAAATTTTCCTGTGTTTATTATAGCATTATAAATAGGTATAAAGTTTCTCTGATACCATTTGGCACTAGCTATGAAAATTTTAAATAGATGTACCATTTGACCCAGTAATTTCACAGCTAAGACTATATTTGAAGTGTTGCTACCTGATTGTTCTTCTAATAAATATGTGTGTATAAGCGTGCTGGTTACAGCATAGATGGCACTACCAACCTAATATTTAGGCAGTACTTAAATATTTATCAAAATAGGAGAGATAAATAAATAAATAGTAAAAACTACATTACCACTAAAAGGAATGAGATATATGTTTGTATCAGTGTGGGAAAATGTCCACCATTTATTATTAAAGTAAAAAGAGCGAATTCCACTTATACGAAGAAGTATATACATATAAAGTATATACATATATTATACAAATATTACATATACGCATAATGTGTGGAATGGCTGGAAAACACTGATTTTGAACATTTGTCAGTGGCTACCTCTGGAGAATGTATATGTATACCAGAGGCAGGGAGGTGGGGCTGAGAGACAAGGTATGCAGTGAGAAATTTTCCCTTTTTGCTTCTTAAAATTCTGCCTCATTTACTTTTTCTTCAAACAGATATTAATTTCACTACATAAACATAATTTATCATTAGTTAAGTAGCAGAGAATGGCAACTTCTTATTATAATTCATATTTGATTTCATATTTGGCTCATTGTTCCAATTTTTATACTGTTTAAATTCTAAGTTTTAAGTACATTTTAAATATATTAGTGTAGTTCTTCTATCATTTCTCTCATTAATATGTATGTTAAAAACTTCACTTGGTTGCCATTAATGTGAGGGTCTTCCTTGTTGAATCTCATGTTTTCTAGATTTGGAAGGGTATCTCTTTAATTTTTTTTATGCTTTTCACTATGTAATGACAACACTCAATACATTTAAATTTTTGCATTATTACCAGTCTCTCAATCACTTTTGAAAGTCTAGCTTCAGAGTCAATAAATTATGGCCAACAGGCAGGCTCTGGCCAAGACTTGTCTTTGTGAATAAAGTTTTAACTGGAACACAGTCAGACCTATTACTTTATGTGTTGCCTTTGCCGGTTTTTACTCTACGATGGGAGACACGGCATCGAGATACGGCCCACAAAGCCTAATTACCATTTGGCCCTTTATTAAAAATTTTTACCAGCCCTCGATCTAGGCAGTTATTACAACAATTCTGATTTTGTGCTCAGCATTTGTCAACTTCAGTACAGACATCAGGGATAATTTCAAGCTTCTGGGAAGTCACTGAAGGCAGAATTGGGAAGATATACATAGCATACCTTTATATAGTACTTCGACAAAACTAAAGCATTAGCTGCAAATAGTCTCAAAAGCAGTGATTACATTTAACAAAATAATTGCCCTCTGAGTACTTGTCTTTGATTTTAATGTACCTTAAATCTATGTATGTACTTAATTGTAATAATGACTGGATTTACTTTTGCTGTAATGGTTCATGAGATTACTGAAATTTTAACCAATAGCTTTTCTTGGTAGTTAGTATGTGCCAGTTCTAGCATATCACTGTTTGCAAGACTTTTCAAAAATACAGATTAAAGATCACTTTTGGTTCACTAGGACAAGAGAGAGTTCTGAGAATCTGCGTTCCTAACCGGTTCCTGGATCATAAGGCCCACTGCAACGTCCCTTAGATAACTGAAGAATCTGGCTTTGTTTGAGCGGCACAGTCCATCCACAACACGTTAAAATATTGTCATATTTCTAATTTGCTGGAAATTTTTTATTGTTACTGTTATTAATTCTATCATTGCCTGTTACTTATCTGTTGAGTTGATGGTTTATTTGTCTTCTTTTGATTTATTTATGTGATGTTTCTATTAATGCATTTCCCAACAAGCCACTATCTTTTCATTCCTGGCATTGCCTGTGATCATAATAAATTATGTTGCTTTATTATTGTACTCAGTTTGCTTATTCATTTAGGATTCTCCTTCAACAATCATAATCAAAATGAACAATCATAATGTTCTTTCCACTTTTTTTTATGTTCCTTCTTATAAGGTTCTATTTTCAAGATTATACTAGCTTTCCAAAATTAATCTTAAAATTTTCCATCTGTTTCTGTGAATTGAAAAAGCATTTATTTTGTATGGAAATTACCTGTTTCTTGAAAATGTGAGAAGTCTCATTGGAAGTGAAATCTGGCTTGGGGACATTTTAAAAGAAATTCTTCGAAATATTTTAATTTTCTGCTAGGCAATTTTTCTTTTCACACTATAACTATTGGGATTTAGTTTGAGCAAATCTTGCTTTCCCATAAATTTCATCATGATTTTTAATAGTTTTAAACCCTCTGAATCTACTTTTAATTTCTATTTTTTTCCTCTTTATATTGTAAATTTATCTTCATTCCCTTTTTGCTTCAATTCGATTTGCTATTTTTGAGACTTTGCATTTTGTTATTTTAAAAAGTCTGATTTTAAATTTATTGATCTGTACTACTGCTTTTCAATTTTCTTATTTATTCTACTTTTGTTTTTAGAGTTTCTTTTTATTTTCTCATTTAAAAAATAAACATCTCAAATTGAGAATTTAATTTAATTTTGATAGTTTTGCTCTTTAAAAATTAAATCATACAAACTTACAATTTTGAAAAGTTATGTTAAAAACAAGATAATAAATACCTAAAAGATATAATTTCCTAGTTATTTTACTATATTTTACTATCATCTATGGTCTTGATATTGTTTTTATCTATTATGTCTATTAGATGGAAATACAATACTACACATAATCTATAGGGTGAATAACAGAAAAATTGAACAACTCTTCTCCATTTTTCAAAATGTATTATTCAGTACAGAAAAAATAACTCATCATTGGCAACTACAGAAAGTTCAAACTTCATTGTTTCACTTTTGCTCTTATTCATTAATATAAATGTAAATGAAAATATTAACCAATATTCACATTGGTTCTATCATCATTTATCAATGGTAACTGTAAATTGCCTATAGATATAAGAACAAAGCAATTTAGCTACAGTGTGTTTTTTTTCTTTGAGAATCATCTGGTTCTGTGTAACATAAGTGCTGTAGTTTTTATTACATATAAATTGTATACCATGCAGTTTTTGTATCGATAAAATTTATAATAAAGTTGTATAAGCATATATACTTTTCTACAAAGGCATTTATCAAACACATACCAGTGCAGTATTGATATCTAGATCTAATGAAACAGAAAATTTAACATCTTCTAGAGACTGCCATACATATACATGTGAATCATTTAATATAGTTTCAGTGTAAAAAATTATGGAATAATAAATGTTTGAAAAGTTGGACTAGAAAAAATAATGTACATAAAAATGTCTTTATGCCTTATATACAAATTACTTCTAATTTTTTACTATGTATTTGCTTTCATTCTTCAAGAAGATAGTCTATCTATTAAACTTTATCTCATATTGTATGAAATTTATCACATCATTTGTTGATTGTGTTATTCACAATAGTCAAGATATGGAATAACCTAAATGTTCATTGATGGATAGGTAGATAAAGAAAAAAAAGAAAAGAAAAAGTAAAAGAAAAGAAATAAATTGTGTCATGTTTAACAATATTGATGAACTTTGAGGGCATTGTGCTCAATGAAATAAAACAGTCTCGGAAAGACGAATACTGCATGATTCCAAGACCAATACTGCATGATTCCTCTTTTGACACTTCTTTCTCCACTGAAATTGCTACATTCTTTCCAGTTAATGCCTTTCCTTTTAGAGACAGGTGTTTTATGAGAGTATTAATGTCTGCAGTGAGGAATAAGAGTACATGAAAACAATAGACTAATTTGTCACCCTACTCTGTGAGAGACTACTAGGAAGCAGGCTTAAGATTTGCCTGCCCCATTTCTCTGGTTGAAGCGTAAGTGCTGGCTGTCAAGGGGCTAGTGCAGTGTCTTGGGACAGCCTTGTCCACAGATGATCTTGATGACTTAGCAGGTCAAGGGTCTTCTAATCTGATATTGGCAGTCCATCATACAGACGCTGGATGTTCTAATTGTGCAAAGGAACATCCTTTTCGACCTGAGAATCTCAGAAAAATCACGGCTCACATCCTACACAAACATTAAATAAGCATGTCCTGTGGCTAGGGCTCTGGGCCTGGCACTATTGGGGCATACTGCTGACTGGAATATGGACTTTTTATCCTTTTTAGATAATTTTATGAGACTTAATGGTAGAATAAAACCAGTTAGACCAAAAATTACAGAAATATCATAAACTCACTGATAGAGTTCTTCTATTTGTGAGCATTCTTGTTCTTAAGGCCATTTAGGAACTTTTTAGGGAGGATTCAGTAGATTTCATTAAACATGGCAGGGGGTACTAGAATGGAAAAAAGTCATAGTACACAGATACTGTACTCACAACTTGACAAGAGGTTGAGTCAGATGGTATGTAGCTAATCAAAATTCATTCATTCTTTCTTTCTTTCTTTCTGGTACCAGGACTCAAACTTAGGACCTTTCACTTACCAGGCAGGCTCTGTGACACTGAACTGTATCCCTGGCCCCAGAAATACCTTATTCTTGATCAAGAAAAAATTTGCACAACATGAAATTCATCATTCTAATCAGGTAAAATGAACAATTCAGCAGCATTCAGCATATTTGTAGTCACTACTACATAAGTGGAATATTTTTATCATCTCAAAACAAAACTATGTACCCTTTATGCCCTCTTTCTGTCCCCCTGGAAACTGCTAATCTGCTTTCTGTCTCTATGGATTTAAAGCTGGTTGGATTTTCATTCCATACAAAGAATTGTACTAGGAGCAAAAAACAAGAGGTCAAATCCCCTCTTAGCTGGGTGAAGTTGAGCAAGACAGTTTGTCTTTTTGAAGTCCAGGTGCTTTATCTAACAAGTATAAATAATAATGTCTGATTTCTCTTGTCATGGAACAAGACTAGATGATTCTTCAAGGCTACTTCCAACTATAAGTTTTATGAGTATGTAACTTCATACCATTTGTGAAAACTATGAATTGGTGCTTTGCAATGTATTAACTAAAGTTTTGTTTGTAACTTTAGTAACTAAACTCTAGCAGTCCTACTTTTGAACAAATCTATTACAGGACTTGCATGCACTCCAAAGAATAATGAAAAAAGTGAAACCCTAAAATGACCGCAAATGTTTCTCACAGAATTATTCCATTGTGTGGTTATAATTTGCCTCATCGTACCACAATATAAGGAAAGAAGGAGGTTTGTCATTTTTTCCATATATTTTCACTCGATTGAAAAATAATAACTTGTAGAAATTCTCAACTGCTGACCTGTGCTTTGATTTATTTTTCAGTTACTAAAAGACAATTTCTGTTAATGTAACCAAAAAGAAGCATCTGGAAACACAAACGGCCCATAATGTGCCAAAGTAAAAGTCACTGGATTTCAAGTGTGTATGGAGACAACTAAATAACAAAGGGAATATCATCATAGAGGGGAAATCCACTTGCCTCATTTTGGTCATTTTCATTGGATTCTGACTTTGTGGCTGGTTTGAGTATAACTGTAGTGCACGTCGCACCAGCTGTTCCTCTGTAAGCACTCGATTCTCCATTTATTATCACTTTTCTTACTTTCATGGTAATGTAGCTCCAAAAAAAGTGACAAAAGGGAGCATTCAAGAATTGACAGCATTTTACAAAAATGCATTTATCAACAGGAACCCCTTTAGATTCATTTTCAGCCTAAAGGATGACTATAGCTGAATGTTTCAATTATAAAATTTTATAAGTATCTTCTTGAATGTGCTAAATGTTAGCTAGATAGGAGTACTTTGACACAGAAATCCTTCTGTTGAATGTTTTGGTTGTGGTCACTGTTGTTGTACACTTAAAAAATTTTATTAATGTATTTCTATCAGTATATGTTTGTAGTATATAATACTGAATTTATTATGGGGAGTATGTGCGTGTACATAACACGTCTTAATTCTTTTATTTTTTTGTCCCCTTTTCTTCCCTTCCCATCATTTCCTGCTCCCTTCAATTTTCAGTCACCTTCCCATCTGAAAAAGCTCTGTTTCAATTCTTTTGTTTGACTGTTTTAAGGGAAAATAGTTGTTCATAAATAGAAGAGATAATGTTTAGGCCTGTGTACTCTATCTTGCTTAAGCTTCCACAATTCCTTTTGTTTCTTTTTTTTTTTTCACTCCTTTCCTCTTTCTGTCTGTTTTCCTTCTATCTGCAAATTGTCTAAAATGGTCAGTTGGTACCATAGTAGGACAGCTTGCCCTGGTTCTGAAACAGAAGCCTCCCATCCCACTAACATCCTGCATGATCAATCTGGGGAACTTTGGACTTGTAGCTTTTATCTGCTGAGACGTTTGGGACCCCATGAAGTTTCAAACTAAAGTGTTTTCCATGAAAATAAACTAGCGAGGAGACCTGGGTCATCAGTTCATTCTTGAGTATTGTGAGGATCATAACTCTCTGTTTTCCAAAGGAAAGTTCAGCAAGAGAAAACTGTTGTAAAATTCTGGGTATTCATTAAGATACATGTAAAAAGGCAAAGAGACCCTCAATTTAAACTAAGCTGAGTAATTTAAGAAAATGTGCCCATAGCATAAAGTTCCATGTAGGACTTCTTCTTACTCACTAACAGCTGTGTAGGATTTGCCATTTCTTCCATGTTTTATGTGATGATTGTGGATGCCGGCTCTTAGCCTGCAACACTGATTGCTATTCAGGGACTGGGATTCTGGATCTGCTCCAGTCATGTGGAATCTATTTTGGACCCATCATGTCACACTTGAACTCTAAAATATGCCTATTGGTGAAAGGTTCTGTTTATCTTTCTCTTTACTCAGACTTATACAGAAAATGGAGTTCAGTCCTCACACCATCAGACCTTTGTTTTACTCTAAAACTCTCTTTGCATCTGCACTGACAGCCACAGAAAAATCCATTTTTCAGAACTTCCCAATCTAGCGACGGGCTTTCCCTCCTCAGTGCTATGGTCTCAGCCTTCCACTCACAACTTGCCCTGCATTTCCAGTTTGCTCCCTTCTTTGTGCTGCTCCCACGTGGGCAATAAGGACCACAGTTTACACTGTTTTTCTTTTACTTCATGCACTGGAGACAGCTTGGTCCTTGAAGAGAATATACAGCTAAGACTGGCTCTCCAGGGGAGAGAGCCGATGCTGATTACCAGTAGTGAGACTTGGTAGCCAGAGAAGTATGGCTGGGGGCTGGAGAGAGGAAAGAAAGCAAGGAGAAAGAGGGGTAGGCTTTGCCTTGCTGCACATAAAGAAATAATCAAATCTGGTATGAACAAAGAGAGCCAACACAGGACTGGGAGGTCAACCCTTATGGGCAGAAGCAAAGTTCTGCATCTCACTTCAAAAGATGGAAATACACAGCATGGTTTTTGTACCTTCCTTAACTTTTGACTATTATCTAGTTTTTCTTGCTTACTCTTTATTACAAAGAAAATGTGAATCATGGTCTGCAATTTGAATTTTCAGTAAATTTGTTTTGAATTTAGAAGATCATTTGAGAATTCTTTTTTATATTCTCTTTCTCTTGGATTAATTTTTTTTTTACCTTCTTAAATGTGAGCCAAGAATATAGTTTAGACTTTCTGGCTGCTCCTTTTTGAGATTTAAGTCTGATAAAATTGTCTAGCATTCATGGTCTAGAATCTTTTTGCTTGGCAAAGGGTGGGAAAAGAAGAAGAGAAAAAGAAGAAATGTTCCTAAAGGTCTGAATAACTAATTTTGGAGGAAGATACTGCTTTGGTCTGGAAGGCCTGAGGGTTCTCAAGCTCTGCCTTTGAAAGGAGACCCCATGTATGATGTGGTATAATTGACCAGAAATTTGTTGCAAATGACTGAGAGACCCTCATTAGGCTGGGACTCCTCACCATCTGGGCTTGAGTTTTGATAATGGGGTCAGGCTCTCTTTGGGTTTGTGCATTGAATAACTGAGTGTAATTTGTTAGTGATTGTGGCTAAAATGCAAACATTTTTTAGTCACATTCACAGGAATTTGAAACTAACCACAGTCTTGGGGCACAACAGTAAGAAAACACTTTCCAGCTGCACTACCGTACTGGATGACCCAGTGGAGGAGCACGCTCCCCAAGCTGCCAGTCTCCAAGAGCTGGACATGTGCCATTGGAAACAGAAGTGCAACTTTATCGCTTGACTTCCAGAAGAGGTTTCCCAGCAGCATATGGAGACAATATACAAGACAGATCCCACCACAAGGGGAGCTCCCCTTAAATGTTGGGGCAACAGTAAGCATGCTGGAGAGGGGAGAGGGGAGGAGAGGTGGGATGTGTCCAGAAAAGGGATAGACTGTTGTATGTGTGTGTGTGTTTCCTTGTACAAAAATTTCAGTTGATTGCTCCCTGAACAATTGTACAACAAATGTAAGCTTGAGGCTTCATTTTTTGTCCATGAGAAACAGATTAAATCCAAATAACCACTCCACAGAGCAACACCATCAAGATCGTTACTCAGCGCAAGATGGTAATCACTCTCAGACTGTCTCCTGAGGGCTCACTGTAAGTTGTGCAAGAAAGAGCTTTAAACCGCTTTTGGTTGTTATTTATTGATTCCAACAGTCTCTTCAAAATCAGAGGTGTACTTTGACTTGTGACTCTGATTTGAGTTCTTTAGTTAAAGAAAAGGTAATGGCAGTTTTGGCAGGGCATTTTGGTAGCACAGACCTGCACTCAGCCCACAGAGAAACTGGCAGCCCTGTGTTCCATGTGGTCCCAGCAGTAGCAAAGCTCCAGGAGGAAATCAATTAATTTATTAGTAATCTTTTAAAAACTAAGGTAGAAAGATGGGTAGACTCTATGTGAAAACTAATCAGAGTCCTGGATGGGCTTGTGCTTTTCTAAACCTTACCGAGGTCAAAGAGCTGTTATTTATCTGTAAAATGTGAGCAGATGGGCACCACGTTGCATGGACTACAGCCGCAACTCGCTGATAGCTATAGTGTACAGATTTATTCCTCAATATGTTTGTATATATGTAAGAAACTGTATGATTAAAAGAAAAAACCTAAGAGCAATGAGGTCATACACACATGCAAGTGTGTATGCATAAGCACTTATATTTTTTTCTTACTGAAAGAGGAAGTTTAAGAAACGATATTCTCAAGCACAATCAGAGTTGTGGATACAGGACAGTGAAACTGACTTAACTGAGTTGACCTTCATTTGTTTCAGAGGTATAATTCTCTTAATACTTTAAAAATTCTAACTAAGTTATTATAAGGAAATAATTGAAAGTTTTAAAGATTTGGTTACAAAAATGTTCATTGTAATATTGTATAACTGTGAATATTGTAAAATGTTATAAAAGCCCAAGTTAAAACACCATTAATTACATTGTGTTTTATAAATGCAATAAAATAAAATACATAAGAAATAACTGACATACTATATACTATCGAAAGAACAGAGAAAACTCATTTTGTATATGAGGTGTTGAAAAAACAGTCTATAAAATAGTGCTATCTTGCAAATATGGATATCTTCTATTTTCTCCTCTTGGATGCTCTTTAGGTAATCTCTATTACCTAATTCCTCCATAATGATCAAGTATTGCTTTTGTAAAATGATAAAAACAATACATATAGATTTAAAGTTAAATATTATTGAATACCTTATCCTTATGGATTATTTTTATCTTATTCCAAAAGGATCTGAATAAGATAAAAATACATAATTGTGTATTTTTAAAGATGAAAATAATCATTAGGCTAGAGGATAAATGAAAACAAAATGATATAAAAATATATGCCATAATTTTAAGAGGCATGGATTATTAAAGACATTATTAAAGACAGGCATAGATCTTTCTCTGAAATTCCAGAACACTGCACAAAAGACTGCACAAAAGATTGCCAAATGTTTCATTATGAACCAGAGGTATATTACTCTGTCTAAAAAAGTACATTGCTCATTGAAGCCTAAAGAAATTTTCATCTGTGAATTCCTCAAACATAGGTGCAGAGAAAACCAGCAAGAGGCAGATTCCTAACATCTTCCCAGTAGATTCTAGGCCAGCTGTCTCAGAACTAGCCATTCTATGTACAGGGTTATCCACTGAACAACTCCAGGGGATACTGTTCATATCACTGACTGTGTGAATGTGTCTCTGGAGATCATACTGTGTTGTCACATTGGTGGTCCTACTGACTGGGCTCACTAATCAAACTGAGGCCATCAAAAGAAATTTAGGAAAATATTTCTAAAGGGGTGCAACACCATTATACTTTCCAGTGAGATGGATTAGGATAGGAATAAGATGATGAATCATGGGTCTGTTGACAAATTTTTCCTTCTTAATATTCTCTTTCTGGACTGAACTTTGGACACATGTCAGGCAATTGGAAGGCTGAGAAGACCACTTTATAATTCATTAGGAGAACAATGGTAAGTGAGCTTAGAGATGATTCCTGCATTTAATGTGTTCTCTTCTGTGTTGAAGATCAAGACAACATTCTGGCAATTTTAGATGCTGTCCCTTTATATATGCTCATTTTATGGAAAATGAGATAATAACATACTATATTAGAAATCTTTATTTTTTTCACCTAAAAAGACAAAACGGTGTTGAGAGAAATAACAGAAGATGTGAATAAATGGAAACACATACTGTGGTTATGTTTTGAAATGATCACTATTTCATACAGCAAAATATAGTTAATGACAATGTGTTGTTTACTTGAAAGTTGGTAAGAGAGCAATTTTTAAATTTATTATTTTTATTAGTGCATGTTTGCAATACATAATGACTACATTCATTGTCGGTAGTTGGTACATGCTCATCAGGAATCTTAATTTAGGAAACTTTCCCTCTACCAATTCACATTAAAAATGTCCTAGAAAAAGTTAAAATAATGATGGTAATATTCCCGAGATAGGTAGGAATGCCATTTTTAACTTCTGAAAGTTTAAAGACAGAAATCAAAAGTAGGAAACTAAATAGCATACCATTTGTGAATGAGTTACAGAGCCAGGGAGATTGGAATGTGAATTCTTAACACCCTGAGTGGGCAGTGTAAGTGGCCAAAACACTTAACCCCTTGAACCTCAGTAACCACAACTTTAAAATGGATGGTGATGCCTCGGTAAAAGGACTAATGTACATACCTCAAACACATACAGAGTTCTTGACAAATTTAAGCAGTGATAACTTAAGGTGATACATGGGAAAATGAACAAGAAGAAACAAGCAATTCTGTGCCCAGGGTCACTTGTCCCATTCAGCCCCATCCCCTTATTTTTTCATTACTGTGATACATAATGATACGTGTGTTGTGATTCGTCATGACTCTTACAAAGGTCTTAAAAGCTCATGATAAAATGGGCTGGACAGTGACAGTCATGGCCTGAGGTCAAATAGAGAAATGGCAGCTAGCTCCACACATTGTTAAAATGCTTGTTGTCTCTGTGGGCTTGGGCCTCTTCCTTGTCTGACCTCCTGGGTTGTGAGACTATATCTACTCTGTGAAAAATAAAGCCCTTTCTTGGTAACCTAATTGTGTATACAGAACCATCCCATTGTAAAATGCATCTTTAGACAGAAAGCATCAAAGAGCTCTAAGTTGTTTTTAAAATGCAAAGCTCGTAGGAAAATTTGGATTTCAGATTAGACTGAACTTGCTCACTCTGAGGATCGCATGATTTCCCATGGTTCCTCGGGGGTCTCATCTGAAGTAGAACTGAGGGAAAGGCAACATGATTGACAAGGGCAGGTGATGTGAGCTCAGGGATCCTGCTGAGGGAGCTCACTTAGGATTCCAAATTAAAGTCAGCCACAACCCCATGCTGGTTTTGCTGCCACAGTGCAGACACTGAGTCAGTTCTGTGCTAAGTACTTACAATGTACAGATTAGGAAATACAAAGGTTGAGGGTCTCAGTGCATCCTCTGTCCTTCTGAAATAAGCAGGCATAATTTCAATAATGAGGAAATTAACTTGGAGTTGACATAAACCTTTAGAAAACATTTCCAAAGCATTATGTTTCCATGTGGTTGTTACTAGGTTCCTTGTATATATGATTTCATTCAAAATGCATTTTGTAGCCCTCTATTCTCCTTTAAAACTTTGAATAATGTATTCTCACCTAGAACAAAAATTGATGTACATTACATGATGATTTTGTTTTTCTACATAACTTAAATTAAATTCTATAAGTTTTGTATTAAATATTGCTGTATTAGTTTCGTATAACTGAGGTTTTTCTGATATAAACTCATCAAAACCCAAAGAGCAAGTGATAGGTTCATAATCTGAGGGAAAGATTTGTGTACAGAAAGCCTTAGCTACTAGGAGGTTAATATATTGTTACAGGATAACAATCTAAGATAGACTAAGATTAATTTTATAATGCAGGCCTAGTTTAGAGCTTTGCACACAGTAAGTATTATAGACATGTTCAAATTTATTAGCGAATTTATGTACAATAAAAATTGGACGATAAATAAAAAAATCATTTCTTGAGTGTGAACTCTGAAAAATGCTCTTGTGACAACAGATATTTGTATTCATCCAAGAAATAAAAGTCTATAAAGTGAATGCATTGGGATTGAGTAAATTTATTCTGCTATCTTCAGAAGAACTTTTTTAGTACAAATGTGTAGTTATTGATTGCCTCAGTATTTTTGTTGGCTTTCATGATTTTAATATGCCTTTTTCATGAAAGAAATAGTTTGTGTTATAAAGGATGAGGTTGTTTGGGGTAACATTTTTGTGGTTCTTTCCTTTGCTTACCTATCCTGGACATAGCAGGCCTCTCTTCTCAGATGTATTCTGATGTACTTGAGATCCTAACTGAGCCAGAACTGAGGTTTATGATTTTTTTCTGAGAAACAGAATTGTGTGTCTCTTTTCTCACCTCCATTGCACATCCCCAAGCATCTACTTTCATTCATAAATTTACACGGAAGTCAAAGATAAGAGTGAAAGAAAAAAAAATACAGGTGGCCCCTGACTTACAGTGGTTCAGTTTAACAGTGTTTTAACTTAGCAATGGTGCAACAGTGATACACATGAGACACCACACTACAAAGTTTGGATTTTCATCTTTTCCAAGGCCAGTGATATGTAGTATAGTGCTTTCTCTTAACACTGTGGTTGTGACCACGAGCTACAGCTGCCATTTAGCCAGGTGATTGCTGTGGGAAACAACCAGTACTCTACAGTGTACCATGTCACTAAGTCATGATGTTTGGCAGATTAGGCATGCCATAAGTACTTTTGATCTAGGATATTTTCAACATATGGGAGTTTACTGGTGTGTAATCCTATCATAAGTCAAGGAGCATCTGTGTGAAGCATCATCTTTAGCAAGGATGAGAATGGAAAGTCTCTGGAGGGCTCGGGGGAAAATGAGAAACTATATAAGAAAGTGGAACCTGGGGTTGGAACCAGTGTCAGTCATGAAATGATATGCCTTTGACATAAGGAGTGAATGACAGTAACCGTGGAATCTGGAAGAGCTCATAAAAGTAGTAAATGTCTGAAAGAAACACCCAGGTATGAGTCTGTTATGAGTGAGTGGGAGCCTTTTGTTATCTTTTAGTAAATTACAGATTTGTGGAGGGTCCTTAACTCTCAGAGACATTGTTGCCAGGAGATATGGTGAGGACCTGCCTAGTCCAGTAGTGAGGACAACAGGATTCACAGGTCCTAGTGCCACCTGTCCAGTGTCAGTGGACCCTTGAGTCAGCAGCAGAGGAGAGCGGAGGCACAGCAGGTGATGCCAAAGCAGCTGTACAGCTGTACCAGGAGGATGAGAGACCTAGGGAATCTTCGAATGTCCTCCTCATGCTCCCAGGGACATTCACAAAATGGCATGTGGTCTTCTCAAGAATTCTTCTGTGAGCTGGATGTTTTCACTGTCTGAAATAATGTTTAACTTTCTCTTTGCATCAACATGGATAATTCTCAAAAAACAAAATGTTGAGTGAAAAAAAGCAGATTGCAAAAGGATAAGTACAATATGCCGCCACTTATATATATATGTTTTAAAATACATGAAACATTGGAATATAGTTTTTGGATGCATATAGATGTATGTGGTGACATTTTTTTAAATCACAGGAAGAGAGGAATACAAATGGGAAGGTAGTGACCGTCCAAGAGATCACCTCTGAGTGCTGAGCATTTGTGGTGAGACACATTGAGTTTCAACTCTGTATTTCATTTTCTAAAAAAAAAATTCTAAGGAAATATGGCACAATGTTAGTATTTCTTATATGTAGAGAATGAATTCTCTCTCTTTTTTTGTAAACCAGGCTCTTACTTGTCAGTGTCAAAACATTTCCATACTCAGGTTAATGAGGCATGGGGCCTTTGGATTTCATTCATAACTGGGTCACCTTTAAGGAGAAGAGTTCAAGTTATCCTGGGGGTGTACTTTCCTTGAGGATTAGGCACAAGGAAAGTGTCAGCTTTATAGTTCAGCTGGGTTTGAATTACTCATGTACAAAAAATTATCTTTAATGTTTTGAAAGGTAGAAATGAGATAGCTCATTATCCATGCTTAGCTAGAAAGAAACTGAACATTATGTTCAATTGCTCAAAGCTTTATCCTTGGGATAAGACCAAGCATACAAGCACTCAGATTCTAAAAATGAAAATACATAGAAATATTCTGATTGAGAGAAAAAGTAACTTTGGCTGGAACTCCCTATAACATTTTAAGGGTAGTCTGCTTAAATAAGAACACAATGAACTATTACTCCA